>BSBK01014678.1:0-97500 GCA_027943335.1 Chamaecyparis obtusa | reverse complement strand
CGTTGAGAGTGTTCTAATGATGAGGTCTCAAGATGATAATAACACCAATCATGGTAAGCCAAAGTTAGTCTTGCAAACACGTGGTAGTTCATCTTCTCGAAGTGAGACACTGAATGTTGTTACTAGGGGGCAAGCCAAGGTTGTCCTTAAAACTATGCAAGATCCCAAGCAAGCTTTTCCTTCCAAAAAAGTGGCTCCTTCAGCCACCCCTAGCTATGATCTTGTCCAACATTTGCAAAAGACACTAGCACAGATATCTATCCTTGAGTTGCTTCGGCTATCCTCTTCGCATAGAGAGATTCTTGATGAGGCCCTACGTACAACACGTGTTCCCAATGACATTGATCCAGATCAATTTCAAGCTATGGTCAACCACATTTCATCTCCGCTATCTCTATCCTTTTCTGTAGAAGATGACATATCTATTGCTCACCACCACATAATCTAGCTTTACACATTGAAGTTCTAGTCTACAATACCGGAGTCCGCCGAGTCCTGATAGACAATGGTGCAGGGTTAAATATTGTTTCTTTCAATGTCATACAACAATTGGGTTTGTCAGAATTCGCTGTGGATTCTAAAAAGAAGATTACTATAAAAGCTTACGATGAAGTGGAAAGATCTTCCAAAGGTCTTGTCACGCTGCCTGTCCGAGTGGGCCCTATCACGAAAGATATTAGCTTCCACGTATTGGACATCCCACTCACATATAACATTCTTTTGGGTCATCCTTGGATCCATGACATGCAGGCTGTTCCTTCCACTTATCATCAGTGTGTCAAATTTCTGTACAATGGCACTGAAGTTGTGATTCCTGGAGACCATACTATTGCTATTAATGCTCTTGCTGCTACTAAAAAATTTGTTCCTCACAATGAACCTACTGATGATCCTAGTATGTCTCTAGTTTCTACTAAGAAATCATTTAAGATGATGAGCCTTGGTATGGGTGAATATAAACTGGGTTCCTTTGCTTCTATAACCTATTTCTCCTAGGTCATATGGGAAACCTTCTGATCCGATGAAGCCTTCCACTTCTGCTATGGTGATCTTTGATACTTTTGTTCCTCCATCCATTCCTTTAGAGGTAGAACAAGAAGAAAAAGCTGTCCAAGAGTGGATCTATAGAGATGATTCAAGAAATACTCCCATGCTCAGTAATTCAGACACAGATACAGATGAGTCACCACTACACACTATAGTTCAAATGGGAGATGATCTTCCCTCTACTTCACTTCTTTGGGGAGAAAAATGTATATCTACTAATGATATGGATGTTGATATGGTTCATTCTTGTAGTAACCATCCCGACGTGGTTGATGGGTCTTGTGTGGGGTCTGATGAGTTTGTTCCTCGTATTGCCTTAGTGAACCACGTTGGTTCTTCTATGACAAGTCTAGATCTAGCTACTTTTGGAGCTTACCCTATAGGCTCAACCTCTCTTGTTACCAGAGATGACACCTCCCACATAAATGTTGTTGAACCAGTCACTTCAGTTCATCTCGCATCAACACCTGTTACTTCTTCCACCAGCGAACTAGCCACAAAAAAGATTGAATCAATAATCAAACATCACGGTCATCATGTCAAAAGAAATGAGCAATGGTCGGATGGTGAAAACCACATTGTGGTAGTATCCGCACCTAAGAAAAGTAAAAATAAAAATCTGCTCAAAAATAATGAGTCTCAAATAAAAGATGACAAGCTGATTCTCTACAGAAAAATGGTGCACTACTTCAAGCATGATCTCATATTTGTTATACTTCAGCCCATTCCTAGAGCTGAGAACAAAGTTGCTAATGTCTTTGTTGCTTCGACATCCATCTTACAAATGAAAAAGCATAAATTTCGCTTCAAGTTCCTAGTGGATGAATTACTCTATCCTGCTCACAAATCTTACAATCCTACCATCTTTTCATATCTTCCACCTCACATTCCTCTTGCAAATCCACCACACCATTCCTTCCGCCATCCCTTACACTTTGCCTTTGTCTCTGGTGACTTGTATAGGAAGGGTCTAGACGGAACTCTCCTTAAGTGTCTAGAAATAGAGGAGTTAGAAAAAGTGCTAGCTGAAATCCACGATGGCATATGTGGATCACATTCTAACGATCCTTCGCTAGCTCAGACATTGCTTACGGCTGGTGATTATTGGTCGAATTGGTTGAGACCTCCTATCGTCATAGTTGCAGCATCTAGGCCTAGGACCTATCAGTTCTCTACATCAGAGGAAACAGATTCTTGATGCCCATTTCTGTCTGGGGCATCTTTTGTACATATTTTACGATCTTGAAAAAATACCAAAAAAATTCATATATGATGCTGAAAAAAATCCTAAAAAGCATAAAAAGTACTGAAAAAATGAGCATCCTAGTGAAAACCTAGTAATAGGCGCTTTGATGTCTCACCAAAAAAATTGAAAAAGTGCCTTGGTGAAAACCTGGAAACAGGCGCCTTGGTAGAAAAAATACAAAAAAAAAAAAATTATAAAAAGTCCTGAAAAAATTGCAATAAATCTATCAAGTGGTGAAAACCTGGAAACAAGCGCTGCTTGAGACCCTCTGCACCTATGTCTATCAGTCTTGCGTGGCACTCATTTGCTCCACTTCTCGCTTTTCCTCTCCTAGCCTGGAATTGACTCTTGTCTTAGTCTAGGGGGCATACGTTGTTTTAAGCTTATCTTGGGTCTCTTTGTGCATCTAGGTTTCTTAGGCACCTCACAAATGGTGTTTTTCAACACCACCCCAACTGTGTTTTTCAACACTACCCTTGCGTCGAGTGTTTCTCAACACTTATCAGATATCCTACTTGCAGTCTAGATGATGCAATATTTCTCACTGGCAGATGCGATACTCAAAGTTTGACTCTATGACCAACACACATGCACTTAAACAATCAACTTGTTGAGATATGATGACTTTATTTTTCTTTGTTTGCTATCTATGACGATTTCTTTGATGAGTGGTCTCTCCCTGAGAAGTTTTTGATGATGCATAGCTAGAAGACTGAGGGTATGAGAACATGTTTTATTCTTTATCTGCTTGTGGGTATATCTTGTTGGTCCTCACTGTCATGAGCATTTATGCTGGTCTTACTTGACACTATGGGCCTACAAGGTATTATCCTTGACTGTTTCACGAGTGCATGCTTCTAGTCATCTTGACTTTCTTGTGTCTCGATGCGAGCATAATCTTGCTATATCAAACTTAGGTGATCTCACTGCATTAGTCATCTGGACCTACATGTCTTTGATGCCTAGGTGAGATTTCCACATTTCTATCTGATATAGATCATATTCAGATCCACATAGTTATGCTAGTGTGTATTGTATGATCTTGCGACGCTACCAATAACGCTCAATGATGAATATTAGATGTCTATTGGCTTTGTGACCTTGCAAGTAAACCACTTTTCATGTAGCTTACATTCTTAAGTTCATGTTAGTTAGTTTTGCATCTTGCATATGGAGAGAGCTCTCCTTTATCTTTCATGGACTTGTTAATCAACTGTGCTCACCTTTCACTTCTTCCTAATCATGTCTTTCACTTTTTTGTCTTTCATATCACATCATTTTCCTTTCATTTTGAGATCGAAACCGAAATCCGAGTTCACCTTGATCATCCAAATCACCTTTTCCCCCTCTTTCGTGCAGTTGGTTAACCTTTTGAGGGTTGATCCTTCAATCTTCGCTGGGGCATTCTTCATCTCCATCTCTTTCAAACTTCTAGTCTTTCATTCACTTTCACATCCCGAGTTCCAATCCCCTCTTCATGGTGTTTACGGGTTGAGGGACCGATAGGTTCGTGCCCGTGTTCCATGTGTGGGGCATACCTTCACTGCTTGATGGTTATTCTATTCTCTTTCTTCGATTATGATTTCTAGTGATTTGATCATGTTACTCTTGCTTCTACTTTTCCTCTACCTAGATTTCACTTTCAATCCTGAGGGGGCAGACACATCATATCTTATTGGCTATCTCTTTCCTAAGTGTTCAGTACTATCGCTACCAGGCTGATCATGCAGGATTTTCTATCTCTCTGCACTTCATTCTTTGTAGTCAGATCGCTATCTGCTTTCCTTCTTGGCTATCTGCTTGCTTTCTTGGCTGATCTGAGTTGCTTTGTGATCCCAAATCGATCTCACATTTTAACTTCAGTCTCTGACTGCATGTGTTCCCAAATCGATCACACATTAGTCAAAGACGGGAAAATGTATACACCTAAAAATGGCCATCTAGACTATTAGCCCCTTTTGCTAAATCATCAATTACTTGTTCTTGATCAAATCCTAGCTCTATCATTTATTCGATTATTTTCTATGGGCTAACCATTTTATCCTAAGTCTTTATTTATTAAAAGGAATATTTCCTCCCCTTTTAATAAATAAAAAGCCCCCACTTTTCCTCTTATCCTAAGTTGCACAAATAAAGCATTATTCTTATTTTATAAAAAAGGGAAAAGTACTTTTTGTCTCATATGGACACAAAAGTCAATTCCTATTTTCTCATTGGAGGATATTTGTGCACATGGATTGCTCCTCTTTCAAGCTCCACCCTTGATTAAATCTTTTGCCTCTTAATCTCCATAGTCCATTCCTTCTCATTTCCTTTAAAAGAAGAGCTCTCTTCTTCATTCTAGATCCCCAACTTTTTTATGCTAATATTATGCTGCAGGTTTTCTAGGTACACTTTGGAGCTTTTGAAGATTTGGAGCATTCTTAGCATCTACATCTCATTCTTGCATTCTACATCTCATTCTTACATTCTACATCTCATTCTTGCATTCTTAGCTTAGCTTCATATTTATGCTTTCTTAGATTAGCTTCATTTCTATGCTCTAGATTAGCTCACATAGATTAATTAGCTTGGGTTGTAACACTTGCATATTTCCTTTCATAGTTTAGCTTGCATTTCCATTCTTAAACTAGCTTGCATTGCATTTCATTCTTGATTCTTGAGGATATTGGCATTCTTGCCCTTGTCTTCATTGAATCTCCCATTGCATGGTTTACTAGCAAGGTTATAGGCTAAATAGCTCTAGCTGAGAGCATTCTTAAAACCCTTGCACTCCATGCCTAGGGAGCTATGGATCGATTTGTGAGGGCTCATTCTTGAGTTTCCTTGCATGTAATGATCATAGAAGTGTGACACATTTATAGCACATAATATGTATATGTACATGTACACACACACAGATATATATATATATGTGTGTGTGTGTGTGTGTGTGTGTGTATCTATATGTATATGTATATGTATATGTATATATATATATATATATATATATATATATATATATATATATATATATATGTATATGTATATGTTATATGTATATATATACATACATATAGATGTATGTATATATATATACATATAGATATATATATATTATACATATATGTGTATATATATATATATATATGTATATATATAGATATACATATATATATAGATATACATAGATATACATATATATATAGATATATATATATATATCTATGTATATATATATATATGTATATCTATGTATATCTATATATATATGTATATCTATATATATACATACATATATATATATATATACATGTATACATATATATATATATATTACATATATACATATATATATATAACATATATATACATATATACATATATATATGTGTATATATATATATCATATATATATATATGTGTGTGTATATATATATACATATATACATACATATATACATATATATATATATATATACATATACATATACACATACACATACACATACACACACACACACACACACACACACACACACATATATATATATATGTATGTATGTATGTATGTATGTATGTATGTGTGTGTGTGTGTGTGTGTGTGTGGGTAGAAACACACACACATATATTTTCATGATTAAGGATATTGTTTATAGTGTATATTCTAGGGATAAGGTAAAGCATAGTATTGTTAATAATTAAATATTACTTAATGCGAGGTATAACATTCTTAATTACTAATTATTAATAATATGGATAGGTTACATATTATTTATATATTCTATGTCACATGTATTTTAAATATGTGTATTAATGATTATATAAGTATTCATTATAGTTATATTTATGTATTATATAGTTGTGAGTTTATAGTTATATTGAGTTATTAACTATACCCTTTAGTTAAAAGCTAGTTGGGGGTTGGTTACCTTTGGGAAATCAATTTATATGGATTATATTTTTCTTTTGAAGGGGGATATTTTATGAAACCTTTAGGAGAGATTGGTTGTACTTTTTATTGAGATTTTTGGAGAAAAACTTAAGATAGGTGTGGAAGATTTTATGAGCACAATTCTTTAAGATTTCATAAGTTTCTTTTCTTTTGGGGAGAGAGGCATTTGTGAGAGTTCAATGGTTGAGAAAGGGAATTTTTTCTATGGATTTGGATCATTCTTTCATTAATATTTCTAAAAGAGAAGATGGTTTGAATGATGTATCTCAAGTTTGGATTTGTCTTCCTCTCTTTTTCTCCTTCCTCCTTCAGTTGAATCTTTGTAGGAACTTGAAGTATGGATTGAATTTATCAATTAGATTATTTATCTAAGAAAATATGAATCTATTTATATTTTTTCATAATGCATGATATCTATACTTTCAATTCATAGATTTATTTAATAGTTTTGAGTTTATTTTTGTGAAAATTTCCATGTGTTTTCCTAGGGTTTTTAGCAACCCATTTCCGGAGATCTATTATTTTTATAATCTAAATTGATTCTAGGTCTTTTATTAGTTGATGTTATAGAACTTAAATCAAGAGATCTGAAATGGGTATCTTTCATATTTCCTTTTTCAGGTCAAATTACTTCCCTAAAATGTACATTTTGACAGACTAAATCTGTCTATTTCTGGTTCATTTTTTTTAGTGAAGTTCATCTACATGGTACAAACTATAATTTAGACATTTATAGACCTAAAATTGATATAAAAGATATGTATATGTCTTATCTCTCATTTTCCATTGGTTTGGTGCACTTTAATTATATTTTGTGAAAGTTACAACTGTTTTAGTGAAGGCGGGTTTCAACCTAACTAGGGTTTTCTATTTTAGAATAGAAGCCATAAATTTCATTCCCACCATTAGATATTCAAATAAATTTTAGGGAAAGTATATAGGGATTCTTCATGATTCTCACTGAAGAGATTGAACTAATTCTATGTTTTATGAAAGATATTGGTTATTGTTCATTGATGACTATTCTTAGCATTTAAACATTATTTGAAATAAACCAATTTTCAATGTTGTCAATTATTAGAGGTTTGTAGGTTACCAGAGGTTTTTAGGATCTCATTTTTTGACTTATTTGGTCCTTTATTACATTGAATATTGTTTTTATATCATGTATGGTTCATTTTGACACCTCCTCATGAGTTTTGAAGGCTAGATTAGGGTTTAGGGTTGTCTAGTGGACTAGGGACAAATAAAGGTTTCATAAACCTAATATATGCATGCCTTGATACTATTATGGCTTGTGTGACTATGTTTACAAGTTACCTATGCTTTCATGATGTTATTTAAGTGTAGATTCCCTAGATACTCTAGGTGAGTGGATCACCATAGGTACCAGGACCCAAAGTGGCCACTTGAAAGTCCTATAAGGTAGGGGACCAAGACCCAAAGTGGTCGCTTAGGTGGATTCTACATGTGAGTTTCTTATGCAAGTGGGAACCTTAATAAAATTAATTGGGAAAGGGGGAATTGGGAATATGATGTAGTCAAGGATGGATAAACCTACAAGAGATTAGTCCAATCCTTAAAGGCCAACACAACACAACAGAAGAAACAAGCCAAGATGGAAAGAAATGAGAGTTAAGCCTTCTATTATTATTATGTTAGTGAATTGATTTTTGGTGACTCCACTTGGGTCAAAGAAATTTTAAAATTTTGTATGATGATAAAAGATGGTATTACCTCATTGAGACATATTCCATGTATTACAACCTAACTTGGGATTTCTGGATACCCAAGACTTGACATAATTTTAGATCTAAACACTCAAGATTAGAGGTGTAAAACAAGTGATCAATAATGTCAAGAGGTGCGTCAAGCCCTTGAAATTGGAGAAGAAATTAGCAAAATATTGAGAGGTTTATTGATCATTCAAGAAGCAACAGCAGTTGAGAGATTAGCTCAGCTGATATAGATTAATAGACCTCAACCACCTCGTCTAGCTAATCATAATCAGTAAGCTAGCTAAAAGGAGATATACAATGGGAGATAGGGAAAGAGGTTTAGTAGACAAAGATTTTGAGGCATTAAGATAGTTAAATTTTACCCATGCCATACTTGTGAGAAGGAAGATCCACACTACAAGTAGGCCTTTTTCTCCTGTAAATTATCTTCATCCCCTATTATTTTCCAAGCCCTTACTTTTCCTGGTACCCTAGTACCCTCTCATTTTAACTCTCATCCCTTAAATATAATTTTACCCTTGACATGGTGCAAAACTAACCATAGGGAGCCTAAGTAGATCCATTAAACCTGGGTCAAAACCTACACCCTTTTCTGAAAGGATCTCTGGATGTTCTCCCTAAATTTAGCAAAGATGGCAGGGTCTCTCCTAATGATCATTTGAATGCCTTCAACACTGCATGTGGAGTTATTGTTGTTGCTACTAAAGATGTAGTTTTCTGCTTGTTTGTTCAAACATCAATAGATGCCAATGTAGATTAGTTCTATCATCTTCTTAATAGCTCTATTATAAATTGGATTTATACGAGAACAAATTTTTAAATTTTCTTCAAAGAAGTAGATGATGAACACTCCCTTTTACTCCAATTATCTTAGTTAAAGAAAGAAATGCACAAACCCATGAGACATTCCATTGCTAAGTTTAAATTTTTTTTGCATCAAATCACTAATGTGGATAGACCTAGCGATGAAAATAGGAAAGGTTTATTTGTAAATTCTATGCCTCCTGACATAAGTTTTCATTTGAGGCGCAGGAGGGTAGCAGATCTAGATGTAGCTCAAACCTTGGTAATTGATCTTAAAGATGATATGATAACCGCAAGGAAATGGAAAGGGGATGTGCAAATTTTGAATAGTTAGGTGTCTACTTCTAGTTCTACTGATCTCGTAGTTTAGAGGTTAGTAAATTATATGATTCAGATGAAGAGACAATTACCTAAACTGACAACCCTATATCAAGATATCCCTCAAAAATATCCCAATTAAGGAGGAGAAACCTTTGGGAGACAACCCAAAATGCTTCCTGGTCAATAGAGAATCTCAATTGAAGGTCCTTCTATGAATAGAGGGAACATGTATATTTTTTATTTAACCGATGATCATGATGGTACCTCTTTCCCTAAAATGGTACGTTACAAGAAGATGGAGGAAAACAAAGAAACCATAGTAGAAGTGCTTGTTGATGAAGAAACCTCAGGAGTACCTGGTGACTCCTTAGGTTACTACTTAGAATATGAATCATATTTTAAACATGGTGGTGACATTCTTTTCACTCTAGAGGATCGTTCCTACTCTATGCTCATAATAAACTAGTGTGGACATAAGAATTCAAGTACAAATGTTTCTTCAACACCTTTTAGGAAATAAAAGGAACCAATGAATCAAGCCAGTGGTGGTAAAAAGTCTCAAGGATATTTAACACCAGAGGTGAAGATACTAAAAAGGTCAGAGCCTGAACCTATTTTTCACATTGTTGAATTCTATAAATCTTCTAAGATTCAAATTTATTTGACTGATTATTTGAAGCTCAATCCTAGTGAATTGGACAAATTAATAAGCTATGTGAAAGGCTCTCCCCTTGTAAATGAGACCCAACAAGTAAATATCACATATACCCTTGAAAATATCATCAGCCTAGAAGGCAACCAATCGGTAAATGAAATCCCTAATGCCCACTTAGAAACCTTTGAAGCTTCCCACACTCCTATGAAGCTTGAACCCTTTTATGTGTCCTTATTCATACATGGACACAAATAGAACAATTGTATCATAGATTCAAGGGCTTCAAATAACATAATGCCTTCTTCCATGGACAAGGCTTCAGATTTACCCTTGACTCCAAATAGGTTTTACAAATAGGGAAAATAAAGGATGTACAAGTTGCATTGCCAGCCTACCCAAACAAAATATTGATATCACAATCTTAGTCACTGACACACCTACTAGCTATGGGATGATTTTGAGTAGAACTTTCTCTAAGGACATAAGGGGTGAGATTAAGCTAGATTGGTCCCAAGCCACAATTCTCATAGGTAATCAAAAGGTCATCCTACAACCTTCAATGAAGTCTAAATATATCATTTTCCCCTCAGAAGACCCTAAGTCACACATTTTGTATCAGGAAATAGAGTTTTCTAATTATGTAATAATGCCTGAATGTGATGTAGTAGAACTAGATCCATTAGAAGAAGATAAATTGTGGACTCTTGAATTTTATGGGAGTTGTTCTTCATCTGGGTCAGGTGCAAGAATAGTACTGATATCTCCTTCTAGGGATATGTCTCCCTCTTCTTTTAAGCTTGATTTCAAAAATACTAACAACATAGTTGAGTATGAGGCCTTATTTATTGGCATAGAAGAAGCATAAATAAGAGGAATTAAACTATTGCATGCAAGAGGAGATGCAACACTAGTCATAAAGTAATTAAAAGACCTTTTTGCAGTAAAAAATGAGAGATTAAAATATTACAGAAACAAAGTATGGGACGAGTTGGAGTGGTTTGAAGCATTCTCAATTGAAGCAATGCCCAAACAATTCAACTCTAGGGCTAATTCTCTAACAAGCTCTACAACATTATTAATTCCTCATCCATATTTTGGAAAGGACAAGTACTCCATAGAACTCATTCACAAACCGAGCTGGCTATAAAACACCAATTAATGGCATGCTTTTAGTGATGATGATCATATAGTCATGTTCTTAGAAGGAATTGAGAAGTTCTCTTCCGTATTCTCTGAAGGGTCGAATGCTGACTGTCATGAGTTTTGTATAGATCCATGAGATAAGGGTGGAATAGAGACCATCCAATTAAAAGGAAACCACATCCCAAAAGGTTTGGTGGCCTTGGAAACACTCTTTGAAAGGAGAGATCACTTTATAAATCAAACCATAGGAAGAAATGAGAACCTATCCAATGAATGTGAGAAGATCTAAGACCCCACCTCTCATGTGACTAATACAAACCTAATTTGAAAAATGCATAAATTATTTATATAAGCTGAACAAGGCTTATGGTTATAATTGAGGTGTTTAACAGGATATATTCTTTGTTATTAGAAAACTAGATATCTATATGAACTCTAAGATAAATTGGTAAAAATAAATTTAAGTAATTATTAAAATTACACTAAGTTTCAAATAGTTTCTAATAGGAGATCTAAGGATTCGAGTAATACATTTATGACATCTTTTCTTCTTGTCACTATCCCATTTAATAATGACATGTATTTTACTTATAGACTATTGGATATGAATTAAAATGATGAATCATTGTATAAATTAAAAATATGAGAATGTGATTACTAGTTATATTTGATTTATTATGGTGATCTAATTCTAATTGTGTTTATGTTGCAGTAAATAAGTGTGCCTATAAAAAGGAAGGAGAAACTTTAATATCAAGAAAATATACCTTTGGAAAGTTAAAAACTTGAGCATTTTTATTATAAAGTAAATAGGGTGTGTGGCAATTGATCTTTTTTAGTTAGTCTTAGAGGATTTAGTAGTGATGGTTATGTTTCAAGGGTTTTTAATTGAGAGTTGGAATTGGGAAATCATAAATGGGACTGAATTTCGGAATTGGTCTTTCTTGGGATTATAAAAAGTGTTCAGAGGTCAATTTCATGAATATTTGTGCAAAAATAGGCCCCTATAGTCAACACCTATGGGAAGAGTACTTGTTGAACATATAATATTGTCTTTTGGTCATGATATGACCTTTCAAAATGCACCATTAATGAGGGTGATGAGTTTGAAAGTTGATGGGAGGGTTGAAGAATGGGTGGAGTGTAAATGGACATGATACCCTCTTAAATGAGGAAAAAGACTTTCATTTAAGGAGAGGATTACAACCCAAACCTCCCAATCGAAGCCTTGCAAGTTGAAAGTCCTTTATAGGGGGTTTGGAAAGGAAGGATGGGGTGTTACCCACTTCTCCTGTTGGAGAACCTGTGTTGTGAAGGAAAGGGAGAAGATAATGAAGGAGAGTGAGGAAGATTGCACATAAGGAGATGAAGATTAGCTTGAGATCTTAAAGAAAGAGATAAGTTATCATTCACTTACACCATTTTCTGAATATGTTGTATGTATTTCATTTCAAAAAAAAAAAGAATCATGTAAATGTTAGAGAGGTATGAGTATAAAGATTATTGTGTGTGGATAGAAAACTTTCACCATAGATCTACATGGTGTATAGAGTCTTCTTGCTCGGGGGTTGGCTAGGGTTACCAAGACCTCATGATGCCATTTGGATGGGAGGAGAGAAACACTTGTTTATGTATTTTTTTCCATTGACATTCTTGTTTCAAGTTCATACGATTATTTTTTATTATAGATTAAGTGTTACTCCTTAATATTATGGTTGATCTTCTTGATTAAATATTAGAAAAAGACTTTATGGACTTGATTTCATTGAAATACTTTGTTTGAAGATAATATGATCTTGTTTTCTTTTATAATGATATATTTTATGACATTTTTTAGTGAAATATTCATTAAGTAATTGGAGAATAGGTCTATTTACACAATCTATTGATTATATAGTTCCCAAGTTTTTATCTTGGTTGGGAATGCATTAATTGTAAAAATGTAAGGCAATAACTATACTTGTATCTCTTCATCTTCCTTTAACTGTTTTTTTTTATCTATAAATGTTACACATGTCATTTTATGCCAAATCTTTTCATTAAGAGGATAGAAGAAAAATTTAATTATAAGACAGATATTGTGCACTACATACAGATACAAATCTATTTACATACAGTTGACCCTATCAATATTAAGGAGAAGATTCATGGGAAATACAGTAAAGTCTCCCTAAAATAGTTATTACTAATACGAAAATAAAAATAAAAATTACTAACCTCCATTATTTAGAGAGATCTTTTGGTTAACCTCAGGTAAAATTAAAAAAGTAGAACAACTCTAGAAGATGTTATGAACTCCTAAACTGCAAATTAATAAATACTCTATTCCAAAATTATTAATAAATGTTATTGGTAGATTCTTCACTCTTTGTCCTGCTAAAATACAAAAGAAATTATTGTCAAAATAAATAAACAAGATTTACTTACTTAAAAAAAGAAAAAAGAAATAAATAGAATGCTAAAATAATTTCCAGTAACGTAACAAAGCTTTCATCGCTCAGGAGAGGTATTAAGATAAAATAAACAAACTATGACCAAGAAGATAAGTTCGTTCCTCTATGTCATAACCAGACAAAAATGTATTCTCATTTCCGTTGTGGTGATGCAGGAGGTAGGTTTAGGATAAGCTAAGAGATGAATAAGCAGGCATTATAATAAATGAATTTTTATGTTGGAAGTGCAGTTTTCCACTTTTCTCGCTGCCAGGATTTGACCCTCTGACTACTTGCAAGTATCGAGTCATGGTGGGTTCAAGTGCTAGTTTCAAAGAATACTTGACTACATTGCAGGTGTGAGTACTGGTGGCATTTAATGTTGGAGACCGTGCAAAGGCTAGTGGATTTCAATCAACCTAACTTGAAAAAAAATTAAGCACCCAACAACAATATTTTGACAAATTTATCCTGTTCTAATGCACCTAATTGTATCAATTTCCAGATCTAAATTATCGAAGGTTTAGTTTCAGAGAAATTCATTGATTAATCGTAATTAAATCAATAGAGGAAATAAAGTAAATAATCTTACCAAAACATGGCAGCGTCTAAACAGTAAACTAAAACACATATCTTACCAACAGGGACACTTAGTTTATTTTTAGACTTCCTTATATATTTTACGTTTTAGTTTATGATTTATCGAATATCCATCATAATATAAAGTATGCCAGTCCTTTCATTTTCGAGAGCCATCACTGTGTAGTACATTTGAGGAAAAAAAAATGTAACCTATATTTTGGTAAAGCAACAAAATTGGTCATTGTATTTAATCTTCTATCAGAAATGAATAAACGCATATAACTGATCTTGAATAGGTATTGATAGAAATAAAGTTGTAAATAACTGTTGACCAGCAAAGGCATACAGAAGAGTTGCTGGATGCTACTTTTAAGAATTAGCCTTGAATTTATTCATACCTACCATCCTTCATGCTTGGTACTTGTTTGGAGATTAATATCCTTTCTTTAAAAAAATTTAAATAGCTATTACAAGTAATATTTCAAAAATTATAGAAAGATATTTTGTTGAGTTTTTATTAAATGCTAATTTAGAAATTTATCATGTTGAATTTTTACATTATTTTGTTTGAATAAAGATTTTAATGTTAAATAATATTTTAGGAAGTTAGTTTGTTTGAGTTCTCTTTTCTACTGCATATGTGAAACTTACTACTTCAAATAAACAAAATTATTATACAAGAAGTTGTGAAATTATAATAACAAAGAATATTATAAAATAGAAAAAAGAAATATAATCATATTAATATTTACATAAATATTAGTGTAAATATTTATGATATACATTTGATTAATATAGTGATTGTAATATACATAGATGACATGATAGTATTTTCAAAAAGAAGAAAGAAGCATCTGCATGATTTAAGAACAATTCTCCAAATGTGTAGGGACCATGACATATCGCCGAATCCAAAAAAATCTATGTTTTATGTTACAAAAGGGAGATTTCTCGGTCACCTTGTGTCAAAGGAAGGAATAAAGACTAACCTAGAAATGGTTAGATAAATTCAACAACTATCCTTTTCATCAAACCAGAATGGGAGACGCTCTTTCTTTGGTCAAATTAACTTTTTGAGAAAATTTGCGCCTGATTTCTCAGAGACTCCCATGTTAAGAATAATAGTCCACAATACAACTGAGAGGGGGGTGAATCAGTTGTATAGAAGATTATTAAACTTTAAACTTTAAGTAGGAGAAATATCAGATCCAATGAACACAATAACACAATATTTTGGTGTCGAGGAAACCCTATTAAAGGTAAAAACCCCAGTGGGAATTAGCACCCACAAATGATGTACTGAGAGTATAGTATCCTTGTTAGAATATTTAGCCCTATTAGGAGCTTATTGAAACATTATAGTACATAGTCCTTGTTAGAGGACATACCCTATTAGGAGTCAAGAAGAAAGGGAGGGCTCACTGCCCAAAGAAGGTTAAGTCCACCTTCAGAAGTCATTGTTCACAACACAAGTGTATAGGAAGAAATACATAATGTTTTGAACTGTTCGGCAGCAACTGTCTTTGCTTGATCAGTTCCAATGAAATCCACCAGTAAACCTCTACTCTACATACAACAGACACAATCTCACAGCTTTCACAATCACTTTATATCACCTTTTTCCATCCATGTATTTTCCAAAGAAAAGACCTCTCATTTATACCTTATTACAATTTTCATGATCAAGTCGGCCCATAAACCTTTCTTAATTACAAATAATTACATAAACCCTTGCTGAGATACACATGGTATCTAAAATAAGTATACAATGATTACATTACAATATTTACAGACTGACATCCTTAATTTATGTTTTCCAAACAAAACACGGGCTACATCTCCTAAGTTAGCTTCCAAATAGGTCTTCTCCAGAACACACACCACAACTGGCATCACCAAGAATTATGTACCTTATGTTGACCAATGAACATCCTTCAGTACCTTGTATTTCATCCCTCAATCTCGCATACCTTGAATCCATATCATCTGGAAGATATACTAGAAACACAGAGATTAGCTCTGTCATTTCTCACTATCACAGTCTAGAGACCAGTCTTCACCAAAACATATGTAACTCATCCAATATGAAACATTTTATGATGAAATCTTGGATATAAGATCACAACACCTTCCCAAACTCTCATCTGACTTCACAGCATCTGAAACATCCATACATTATCCATACATTGTGATAACCAGACTGTTCTCCTCAAAGAAACATATGTTGACATCAGTGACAAAACACAAATGACAATAGTATGCGTGCCCATTCAGTAAAGTAGTGATTAAACATATAAAATATCTCAATCATGCATTAAATAAATATCCAACAATCTCCTCCTTTGGCATTGATGTCAACATATGGGAAAATCCATCATCCCAAAGTTATATCAATCCAAAGTTTTGCAACCAAACAATACTACATACAATCTCCTGATACAGTAGGGATTTTCTCATAGAAACACACCCCATTTGACAACAATGGAAAAGGGTTCCATGAGTCATCAACTTCTTTCCAACATCTTTCTTCCATGATCAGTCCCCTTGAGGAGTAGATCCCTACATCCAGTCCATAATATGATAAGGCTTTGAAAACCTCTGGACTGATGCATCTCTACATCATTTAATTTTGTATCTCTACATCATTTAATTCTAACTAGGAGGGGCTTGAACCCCCAACATACCTCTGAGATATTCAAAGTTATATTTTGGTAGGGGATTTGTGAAGATGTCTGCAATCTTCTCTTTTGTACTAATATATTCTAATTTTATTTCCTTCTCTACCACCTTGTCTCTCAAGAAGTGATATTCAATAGAAATATTTTTGGTTTTAGAGTGCATCACTAGATTATTGACATATTCATTGTATTGGTGTTATCACAATGTGTAACCACTGGCTCATCAAAATTTATTCCAATATCCTTCAGTATTTGCTTCATCCAAACAATTTGAGTATAGTTAACAGCAGTAGAAACATACTTTGATTCTATAGTAGATTGAGCTATACAATCTTGCTTCTTACTTAGTCATGAAACCAACTTTTTCCCAAGGAAAAATGCACCACCACTAGTACTCTTTCTGTCATCAATGTTTCATGCCCAATCAACATCAGTATAAGAATGAAGTACAAATATATCATTCCTATCATACCATAAGCCCTATTCAATTGTCCCTTTCAGATATCTGAATATCCTTTTCACAATAGCTAGGTGTGTCTCCTTTGGCTCTACCTGATATCTAGCCACAATTCCAATAGCATTGGCAATATATGGTTTGGTATGAGTTAGATATTGTAATCCTCCAGCCATTGATCTATACTTGGTCTGAAATACACACTGAGTCTCTTTTATCTCTAGTGAGCATTAATGATTGTCATTAGTATCAAAGGTTATCAAAGACATCGGTCAGTTACATATATGAACCGAATCGGTAACTATAAGCAAAACAAGCCAGTTAGTTAAGTATATACACCGCGCATCAGCAAACACTGATACCGAGACACAGTAAACACTGAGCATCAGAATAAACACTGAGCATTCTATACAATGTTTACTGAGGATCACAAAAAAAGGCATAGTATTCTAGAATGGCACATTCTTCTATGCAAATAGTTACAACAATTCAGAAAATGTTTTACCAAGATCGAGAACAATTTATTGTTGAGATACGATGAAGATCTTATGTAATAGTTTGATTTAGGTTATTTTTGTACACCGTAGATCTTAGGGTTTTGTCTAAGATTTGTAAACCTAATTTTGTATAAGAGGCATAATGTTGTATGCTATATATTTGTATGTTTACACCATTTTTTATGTGAATTGATGTATGAGTGAAGAAGCACTTGAAGCACTAGCCAACCTTCAAGATTATTAGTTGATAGAGCAGATTAGTATTCAAAGGAAATCAGATTAAGCAGAATTAGAATAGGCTAACCGAGCAATTCAGAACAGAGATTCATCACAGTAAAGGTGATATCTTATTAGTACTTTATTAATCCGTATCAGATAATTAAGTTGTCATTAGTAGATAGATACATATTTCTTTCTAATCATTGTAATAGAGTTTTGTAAAATCTCTTAACAGAGTAGACTTGACAGTCTTTTTTTAAATCTCTTAACTAAATGCACACTCAAGTAGTGTTGCTAAAATCCTATGACTAGGTAGATCTAGCTGATCTAATATGTTACTCCTAACAGGGTAAGATCACAAGAAGTGATCAAAACTTTTAGCCCTAAAAGGCAAACCTTTTCTATCTGCAGTAATGAAGAATTTGTGGGTGTCATCCCCACTGCAATTTTTACCTTCTAACAAGGGTTTATGTGTTACCAAAATACTTGTGTTATGGGACTATTATATTGTTGATTTCATGTTGTTTACTTTCGCAAGTTGAATTGATAAATGATACATGTATTAGATACAAGTTATTTTTCAAGGTTACTACTGTTTGCTATTATAGATCTGAAAGGTTGATGTGTTAAAGTTTTTGTGGGCACTGATTCACCCCTCCCCTCTCAGTACCCTATCTCTCCTATTCCAATAATTGGTATCAGATCTCAGTTCTCTAATTGGACAGTTTAACCACTGAAGGGTAAATATCTAAGTCATGGAGAGGTATAAGTTAGATAAGTCTATTGAGAATCAGATGATTCAGATGCAGATGTTTTTTGAATAATATAAGCAAGCCAATGAAGGACTGAAGAAATTACTAGTTGAAAGGAAGAACCTAGCTATTCTACAAAATGAGATTGGCTACCATGAAGAAGCAATTGATGATATATTTGATCATATTGGATCTAGTTCTGGAAGTATTTCTGATGGATCTGAAAGCATGATCTCTGATTTGTCTGAAAAGAATTGACATTTAATCAAACAAGTGGAAGCATTGCAAATCAATCAAGAATCTCAGATGGTGAGAATGGTTGAAATAATGAACAATGCTAGACAGGCTGAGTAAGAAAGGAATCTAGCTATTGAAGACCGAAGATAGACAACTAAAAAACTACAAGCTAAAGAGAGTGAGATACAAAGACTCATCGATCGTCACTTTCAAGCATCTAATCAGATGATGACTATGAATCAAGAACTCAACCAAGTGAATGGAGAATCATCTAGAAGACTTGAAGATGTTGCAATACTCAAAGAAGAGAATGAAAAACTGAGAAAAAAATAAAGACACAAAAACAACATAATGAGATGATGAGGCTAGTTGAGAACAATTCCAAGAAGATTGATGATTTTCTGATTAATCAAAGAAGATTTGGAAGTAGAGCTAGATTAGGCTATACTAGCGAAGGAGAATCATCACAACAAGCTAAACAAGTCAACAACAGTCAAAATCAAAGACCTAAAGTGTTGACATGTTATCACTGTGGAAAACTGAGACATACATCTAATGTGTGTAGAAGCAAAACACAAGGTAAACCTCCTGTCACTCCTAAGTTCAATGGTTATTGCTATTATTGTGGTAAGTATGGTCACCAAGCTTATGAATGTAGAGCTAAACTGAATGATAATGCTAACAATACTACTATGGAGAAAATATGCTATACTTTTAATAAACATGGACACACTACATGAGAGTGTAAGGCTAAGATGAAACAAGTACAGACTCCTAAGAAAAAGACACAATGTAAGCCATATCAACCGAAGAGACAAGGTAATTATTATGTTTGGGATTATACCACATGGGCTAACTGTGTTGCATGTGATAGATATGGGCACATCACAATGAATTGTAACAAGAAAAGATGGGCTGGACAAGCACTGGAATGGCATGTATGCATTGTCATAAGGTCGGTCATTTAAGCAAGGATTGCAGAGACCGAGCACTAGAGGAAGGTCATGTATTTGAGAGTGGAAACATTATAGTAGATATCATGAGAATAAGGAATAGCATGTGGAAGAAGGCATCTAATGAGAATGCAGAGTCAAGTAATGTTGTCGGTGAAACCTCGTCCACTGGATTGGGTGACATCGGTACCTCCACTTAAGATGATATAGGTATGTATGGGACTGACATTACAAAATGATCACATTTTACATACAGTTCCTTATATTTGATGAGCACATACCAAATCTACATGAATAAAGATGCATTATGGTTTATATATTTTTAAGCAAACAAAGTTACGCAATCAGTAAAAGTTAGACCAAGCATTGGTTACCCATCGGTAATCACTATTCAAGGTAAACCGAATAATAGTATCAACTGAGAAAAGAAGTCTTGTATTAACCAAGCTGATGAAAGATTGTAGTTGTCACCGAGATGATAGTTGTCATGAACTGAAAAGTAGGTCAGGCATTTATTGCATAAAGTTTGAGCAGGAATATCAAAAAATCTATAAATACACGAAAGATAGAGTTTATTTTTCACATTATAATTTTGGAGAGCTAAGATTTCATAGAGTGAGTTCGAGCAAGAATCTTTCACGCAAATTCAAGCAGTTGCAGATCGAACTGAGCACACTCTTCGATACATTCTAAGGAAGTTGAAACCCTACTGAGCACATTTCTCATACTTATTAGAAAACCTAGTTTGTTGAAATGGAATCTACTGCAAGTTCTTCTAAAGTTGTGGATGAAGAAGTTAATTTAATAGTGTCAACAAGTTACAAGGAACCACCGTATAAGTTACACCCTAAAGTTGCAAGAAAAATAGATTCAGTGGGTGCTTTTTCAAGCATCCCACCTAGGGTTTTGTTGACAGAAGACATAGGATCATACATACACTATAAAAGTGGAGAAATAGGAGATTTTGATATGTATGTTGTGTTTTAGGCACTTTGTAATGAGAAAATGGAACTGAAACCAGAGCACAAATTGGTTGAGAGACTTGGTCTTACTCATGCCCTAGATTTTTTGAAGAATTTTAAGAACGAATGGATTAGGGTTGTGTTGAATCACTATCATGAGGGCACATTCTGGCTAGATAGACTGATCAAGATTACAAAAAGAATGATTAGCAAGGTTACTAGTTACCCTACTACCGATAAATCCAAAGCATTTCAAAGCTCATCTTGAGTTGATGTTGAAAAGAAAATTGGCGCAGCATGGGATGGAAGAGCACTAAAAATTTCAACAATTGTGGATCCCGAAGTTAAGTTCATAGCACATGTCATTGGGTATAAAATATTTTAGTTGACCAAATCAAAAGTGTACCCTTTAGTGCAGTCGACATGGCTCACAAATTGATAAAGAAGAGTCATCAGATTGACCTAGCCGAGCTACTACTGAGATAGGTTGAGGAAAACATGAAGACAATTAGGACATAGAAGTCCAATACCTATAAGTTTGGATCACTCCTAGTATGTTTATTTTTCTATCTCCAAAAATTCTTTCCATCTGTTGATCACATTGACTGGATAGATGATACACTGATCACTTCACAAATATTTGATATTATGAAAGGTCTGGGAGATAATGCTGAGAATGTAATAAATAGTTATTTTGAAGATTTTAAAGAGAAGATGAATTTAAGAAGTAGAATTCATGATGAATTGGTCAAAAAATATGCGATGGATATTTGTTTCTTAGTGAACATTGACCACACTATGATTAAAGTTGTAGAACCAAGGATAAAGTGGCTAGCACCAATGGGCTATGAGATGGATTATGATTTCGATTTGAAATCTATTAAGGCACTACTAGCATTATCGAAGGACACTAAAGCTACAAGGTTTGGAACCTTTGAGGAAGCCAAGTCAAGAATAAAAACTAATCTGGTCATTAGTACAATGACAAGGAAATCAAAGAAAATGAAGAAATTTCTAACTGAGCACTTTGGAGATGTATGAGACTCATCTAAGGAGTCATCACTTGAACCTACAACTTATGGTTAGTTGATGTTGGTTGACAAACCATATGACAGTGAGGAGACCAAATCTAAAAATTAACAAGAAGCTACACTAGTTCCTCGTACTAAAGCTCCAAGGAAGAGGCAGTTTCCAATGCAAACAGGTGCACACACAAGGTCATCAACTACAACTTCAGCACCAAAGAAGAAGGTAGCAGTAAAGGTAACAAAAAGAAGGGTTGCCACACCGACAAAGACCTATGTTAAGAAAGGACCAAAGAAGGCAGTAGAACCACCGAAGAAAAGGAGAAAATTGATAAGAAACAAAGAAGACCTTGATGATGACGAAGATGAAAAAAATAAATTCAAGATTGTTAGTAATAAGGATAGGTCAATTGATGAGATTGCTGAAGATATAATTGAGAATGGAAATCTTGCAAATCTGGAACTCAGTAAGTTTGACAGTATGTCAAATGAAGACCAAAACAAAATTGAGCAAGTAGTCATCTAGATGATGATATGCTTCAAACAAGTTCCATTAGAGTTTGAATTATTGCTACCCAAGACATTAGAGGACCGAATAAATCAAAAGTGGTCATATGCCTTGAACACCGAGAAGAGGATGAGGGAACAAGCCCTTGTAGTGATTGCACCAGATTTATCTCTTGATGAGATTAAAGAGCTTATGGATACTTATGTGCAAAGATTCAGTGTCAAGCACCGAGCGATGCAAATAATATATGAGAATCTAGTAGATCTTGATGAGTCTAGTCAACTTATTTGGAGTTCATGTTTAGCTATCAGAGACCATAATGAGAAAATTACATTTCAAAATTTGTCTAAAAAGAGATAGAATTCAAAAGGTAAAGGAATAATCATTGAGGAGAATGTAGCAAAGAAGAATAAAGAGTCAAAGGTATCACTTCCTGAGGTAATTGATACAATAATTGGTCAAGAAATTAAGACCAGTTCACAGGATGCACCAAATCTAGAAGTGATTCAGATTGAGGATACAAATGACAAGGATGTACTCATTGAGGACATCACAAATGGTGATCTTGATGATAGGGATGATGATGATGATGTAAATAATGCACAAGACAACACACTGGATGAAGCACAAGTTACCGAGTGTGCATTTTCATCACTACTGAGTGAGCTTCTTGTACTTGTTGAAGCTATAGAGATTCTATCTTAGGAACAACCCAATGGCTCAGACCCCAAGAAACCTAAAGACACAACAGGGGAACCAAGCAATGAATTTCCTACCGAGACAAACAAGCCTGAAGGAAAAGAGGTTGATAAATCAGAAACTAAAGGAAAAGAGGCTAATGAAATAGAAACAAAGGCACAAGAAGAGCCTAAGACAACTGAGGAGACCCCACCTAAAACCACATTTGAGGCTCCACCTCATTCAAATGACACATAGGTTACCTATAATGCCCCTCCAACCATATCAAGTCTTGGTTATGATCTCTTGAAATTAGGAAAGACTTTATGTGAGAATAATCCTTCTTGTGATGGTTTCTTAAACTGAACCGCTTACAACTCACCCTAACTTCATATTTTAATATGGGAAATAATAATAATTGCATAGGTATGTTCCTATATGTCTTCTTGTGTGTCAAAAATAGTTAAGGACTTTAATGCTAAAAGGATCACCTGATAGACTTATATGCTTTTATGCGAAATGCTCATTATTATTATTCACGTGTATGTTAGGTTAATTGATTATAATCACTTAAGGGTTAGACATGTTACCTTCTCTTATAACATTACTTGGGATTAGACATGACTAATGCATTTAGGGTTAAATGATTTGTTAATCTTGATTTGATAATGGGACATTTTGAGTACATGCCTGATTGTTAAATGGGTTTTTGAAAGTTAATAGGTGATTTATATTTACATGATATGATGCATTCTTTATTACGATATGGAAAAGAGATTATTCTGGTACTAACCATACTAATCCAATTATGCTTTGTTGATGTCATTATCTGGTGTGAGTGTAGGATGAGGGGAGGCAGTCGTAGTTACTCCTACAGGAGGTCCACACGATGTCGCACTCTCCCTCCTTGTTGCCATTGTTTGTTTATATATATGTATATATGCATGTTGGTTGGTGTTGTAGGATGTAAGTACTAGGCATCGACTCCACCTGGCTACATAGGCCTGAGTGTGCCTTCAAAATCCTCAAATTGTTGTTTTGTGGAGATATTACCAAGATTACTCTCAAGGTTACCCGTGGACTTAGATTTATGTTTAGGCCTAGCTGGGGGTTCTAGATACAGTATGTGATGTGGTCTTGTGATTTATGATTTGACATTGTTCTTTGATTTATTATGTGAGTTAGATTTATCCTTGTAAATATATGTATATGTATATTTATTTATTTTATATGTGTTATATTGTTTGTATTTTATATAGGTATGTGTATATGTGGGTGCACACGCATATATCAATGCTTATATAAATAATAATAATTGTATGTTTTTCATTAATTGTGTAATGGTATGTTATTTATGATAAATAAATAAAGTGAGTGAATATGATAAATATATTAAATAAAAAGTGAAAATAATATTAATAATTATTATTATTAAAAGAGATGCTCTTGCAGTAAAAACTAGCTATCTAGGAGGGAGTTGAACTCGAGACCTCCTAGGAGTTAGGCTAGTCGGTTTCCATATGTGGTATGGTTTTTCTTGAGAGTTATTTGTAGAGTTTTATTCTTATGGTTTTACTTTGAGACTGTTTTAATTAAATTTATTAAAAACCTTGATTATGTCTTTACGGGAGATTATTTGGTTGTTCCTCCAACCAACTATGGAAGTTGGAGAAGTTGCTTCCCATAAAGAAACTCCTCCAACCACATAGTTGGGGGATAAATATTTGAAGATTTTTTGTGTGCAGGAGGAAGTTAATTTTTGGAATATTTGTTTTCTTTTGAGTTGTTTGTAATTTATTTCTCCAAAAAAATTTGGTGAAAGTTTATGTGAGTTTGAGAGTTTTTGGATTGCTGGGAGTTGATTGCTAGAGGAAGATTTCTAGAAGGATATCTACTCAAGGATTGAAGCTTTGCAGAGATTATCCAGTCAAGGGAAAAGGATTCTCCATAGGACCCAAGGTAGGGTCTAAACTAGGAGGAATCTCCATTCTTCCCCTTTGTGTGTGAATGTGTGTGTATATGATATGATAATAAAATTGTGTATGATCATATAGTTTTGTTTATGGACATGTGGAAGGATGAGTTTATCTAACATTGAATGAAATAGGGAAGTCTAGTAAGAAATAGGAAGGGTTATGAAGGTGTACGATTGAAATGCAGTCATTTTCTTACTATTTTCCTCTTGCAGATTTCTCTGTGAAATTGATGCTTTTATTTGGGTTAATTTGGTCTGTAGGATCCGTAGTATTCTCTTTTTTTATATTCCTTCCTTTCAGAGTATTCATGAGTGCTTCCAGAATTTAGAAACTGTTATTTCAAACCTTACTGGTCCATGTTGGTTTGTGCACCACCTTTCTTTGTTGAGATCTAGAATAGATCTGTTAGATAGATAGGATGGATTGATGAGCCATTTATGAAGGGAAATTGGGAGATCTCAAATGGGTCGTGCACAGATTAGGCAACCATAGTTCCCATAATGCCTAGTTTTACCCACAAGTCAGAGTTGACAGTCATTTTTTTGTAGTTTTAGGTCAGTTTAATATTAATTGAGCCCGGTCGGTCTAGTATTAACCAAGCTAGGTCGATCTAGTATTAACCAAGCCAGGTCGGTCTAGTATTAACCGAGCTAGGTTAGTTTAGTGATAACCAAGCTAGGTCAGTTTAGTGATGACCAAGGCAGGTCGGTTTAGTTATGACCAAGGCGGGTTGGTTTAGTGATGACTGAGGCAAGTCAATTTAGTATTAACCGAGAAAGGTCGGTGTAGTATTAACCGAGGTAGACAGGAATGCTAGTGTGAATCAAGCTATATAGGTAAAACAGGCTTTATACAAGTATAACATTTAAGTATAAGTTTACGTACTTAATTTCTTATTTTTATACTTGTATAAAGGGTTTAGGTACCTTCTGAGATGATTGAGATAGGTTCCAGATTCATAGGAGTTAAGGTGCAACTTCTAATTTTGAGATTTCATAAAAAATCAAACTTAGTTATAATTCAGGCATGTGAGATTTGGCAAAGCATGGTGTTTTGGCATATGAAATTTTGTGTAAACTTTATATATGTTCATTTCTTGTTTTCTTGGGATTATATGGTGCATTTAGATGCTTGAATAAGGTTTAGGATGTTTTTTAGGGGTCAGAATTAGGGTTAGGGTTGTCCAATGGACTAGGATTACTCTAAGGCCTCCTAAATGTTCTCCAAACGTTCCTAAATTTTCCTATTCTTTTCTATGCTTTGATTCTTGTTCTTGAAAGTGTTTATGATGTATTTTATTTGTGATGTGTGAAGTTTGTATCACCTATGTACATTCATCACTTGTTTGTGGAAGTTATATGGTTTACTTATGATGATTTTTCACTTGGCATAGACTTGAGTTTAGTTTATGAGGCTAGGACTCATCTCCATGGCCTGTGTGCATGGGAGGGTTCCTTAGACCTATAAATGAGCCTTGGAAATTTTTACTTGGGCATGAGAAAGGTTTTATGTTTATTTTGAGATGTCTTGTGATAGACATTCTTCCAATGGTACCTATTATGTATATGGTTAAGGTTAGGACTCGCTCTGAGGGCCTGAGTGCACAGGGGAGTTTCCTAAACCTATGAATCAGGACTTGGAAGTGTTATCTGGTATTTGTGGATTGTGATGGGGTAAGGGAATAGGAACCTTATGTGAGAGGCTCACCATAGGTGTTGGAACCCTAAACTGGTTGCTGGAAGATCCTATGGGTGGGTTTGTAAAAAGTGATAACCTTAAAAATTAACCTGGGAAGGGGGGATTCAAAAGATAATGAAAGAAAATATAATAATGGCCACACAGACCTGATTGGAGTACCGGGACCAGGGATAACTACCAGGATGCATCGCTATTCATAAAGGGGGGACCGAGGTTACATGGTTGCTAGGAAGGATCCCAATATACAAGTTGTGTGATGACACTCACTTAGGTGGTCTCCTAGAACCTTAACCTCGGTGTTATAACATGATGATATTTTTATGTGTTTTATTCTTTTTTTTTTAGTCTTGGATTTATTGGTATTTAAGACTTAGATTTCCTTAAGGTCTTGGGAGTATCTTGGTTCTATCTCCTAGCATGGGGGGTGGAACTTTACCAGTTTCACATGGCTGGGTGGCAAATCTCTTTCGAGGTATGGCTCATGGTTCGTGTCATGGCTTGGATTCTGAGTTGTTCAGTGGTGAAAATTTTGTTCTTGTATCATGTATCTCTATCTCTTATTATCAAGATGTAAAGATGTATTGTAATCTCTTAGGCAACTTGATGTAATTATCTTTCTATATGCCTTTGGGCAATATGCAGTAACTGTAATTATGTTTGTAAAAGGAAATTGTAAGAAATAAGTTATGTTTGAGGGAAGGGTAAAATTATAAATCTGAAAAGGGGACTTAATATGGTTAAATCAATGAGAAATTCCTACCTTATATCTCTTGTGAATTTTTAAATGTAAATTGGAAGTAATGGTAATGTAATTATTTATGGATGTAAACTACTTTAAAAGGAAACTTGTTTTGATATATGGTTAGTGAAAAGATATGCTAAGAGTTCAAGGGTATCTTTAGGTGAAATAATAAGGGAAAAAGGAAACATTTATGTTATTTAAACTAGTAATGAGATGTGACTTCTTAAATGTATAGTTCAATGAGAGTAATGTATGATTATTCAAACAAGGTTTTAAGCTCAATTCTTAACTAGGTTATAGATGATGATTTGTGGAAACTTATGGAAAAAGAAAGATTCATTGAATGGTTTGTGTTGGTTATCAATATATGGTTAAGTAATTTACACTCTTATTATGATCTTAAGTGAAAATGGATAGTGAGGTCATTTAATGGAAAGCTTATTTATGTATTGTTGATGTAATTGAGTTGTGCATAGATAAGGTTAAGGAGTAAACAAATAAGGAAATGAACTTCACTTCATTAAGTAGTAAAATTCAATGCTTGATAATAGTAAATGAATTCATTAAGAGAACCTTAAGGAATGTACTTGTGGATGTAACAAATGATGTAATGCTAGAATGTAAAAAAAATAAAAATTTAGTTGTAATTTTAGGTCATAGACCTGATTCCTTATGGGTTCCCTGGCAAGGACATTACACTTGGTATCAAAGCCCTAGGTTGCTACACTGGGAGCTCTAGGGTCTATTTTCATTTGATTTAGTTCTTCTTCTTATTATTAAGTTATTTCAACTCAATGGCTATACTTATGTTATAACACTGTTGCTAGATGTTTTCCAACACCGTAGAGGATCTTAGGAGAGAGATTAATATTTTCCCTCGTCATCTCAACATAAAAGTTCCATGTAGTGGATGTGAGGAATTGAAACATGAATTATGACTTAGAAGAGTCTCAAATAAGACAACTCTAGTGGCTAGTTTGGCTAAAGCTAGAACCCATCGAAAGCAAAGTTAGCCCTGAGGAGGCAACGTATTCCGACCATTATGATAGGGATAGAATATAAGCCCTGGGTTGTTCTACTAATAATCTTGGGAATCTACTTAGACTACTCATAATACTTGAGTCTATTGTGTTCCCCCATCTAATGTTTTCTTCTGGCCTACCGAACTTGAATACATTGTGTGTCTTTTTTAAAGTTTCCTTTATGTTAACAAACTTGAGCATTGAACATAGAAGGTATGTTTTCTATATTTCTACCATAATATCTTGCAAGAAAGGATTGTTGGAAAGGATTATTTATGTTTTGCATTATAAGATTCATATGGTTTGAATAGATGGCCAAGAATTATTAATACTTGGGTGTTGTATTTGTATCCTTGTTCTAAGAAATGTTATAGAATTGTAAAGAATGTGTTGATCTTAATTGCTAATTTTATGATGATTACTATGAATGAATGCCAAAATATTTTGAAAATTTATATACTCTACTTTCTTATAAATATTAGATAACGTTGTCATGATTTGTTATACTTGATTATTTAAAGGTAGTAATATAAAATCTCAAGATAGATTTAAATCATGTTGTACTTATGGTTGGGAACAAGAGATGATTAGGTTTCTAGGACAAAAGGATTGTAATATTGGATGGGTTTAAAATATGTCTAGTAAATGTATCTTTTATCCCTCCTCAAGAACTTAGGGACTTATGAGCTTATATCTTCCTTGAAAACAGAGATAACATGTTGAAATTAGGCAAGATTAAGAAGAATATCTCTTTTTCATACCCTCTTAAGTAATAAATTAAATCTAATGTTGAATCAGATGTGTCTCTCCCTTCTTTCTCAAAAAGTATATTTAAAGGATAAATTGCATAAGGGAAAATCAATGTGTCAATAAGGAGAATGTGCTTAGCTAGAGGAAACCCTTGGGTAAAGGACCTATGTCCCCAAGGTTTTGTAATAAATAGGATTATAGTTCATAAGGGTTTAAATGAGGAGTGTTTGTTTACACAATAAGAAATTTGAAATTATATATGATCCACGTAAATCATGGGAGTTAGACTAGAGAAAAGTCATCAACTATAAGGAAGGGATATTATATTTCTTGTTATCATTTTTGTGTGTGAAATAGAAGTTGAAGCTAAACAACACTGTTGGTGTATAGGAACGATGATTTATTATGAAAGGAATAATTATGTGTTTATAATAGTTAAGTCAAACTTTCTAACTGTCCTAAAATGGAAATATTAGAAGAATGCGAATTCGTAGGTAATAGTACAGAAATATGCATCTGCGGATAACAATACTTGTAGTTGCTTCACTAATGTTATTTTATAGAAATGTATGGTACAAAAGGTTAGTGGGTTGAACATAGTATTTTGATTGAATAAGAGGGTAGCCATAGGACTCATGTATTCTCTCCCTCTATTAAAGAATCTATGACCTTTATTTTGAAAAATGGTAAAAATTCTAATGTTATAAATACTTGTAAGAAGCTTGTTATAAATTTATGGATATGGAATTTGGTTAAATGGCTACTTAATAAGTAATATTGATGAAACTCTAGCTTAATGAATCATGTTAAAATTTCTTAGGAATATATTTATGTGTATTGTTGTAATACAACACTAATAATTTGTTATAATGGAATGATAAAAGGTATCTTAGGTTACATTATTTAAAGAGGATATGTGAATTCCATCTTGTATGTAAGTTTGGTATTAGTGATTATCCTATAAGTTTATCATAGGCTTAATGAGAAAAAGAAACTAGTTGCATAAAGAGAATTGTTTCTAGCTTATGTCATAAAATTGTGTGTTGTTATATGTGGAAATTCAATGTTTGAATGATTTTGGTTTGAAATATTTACCAAGGCAGTCATATAATAGTAGTATCTTATGTATACGCATTGGGAAGAGATAACCCCTATATCAATCTGTATCTAGTTTAGAGGATGAATTTTAAATTCTTGATTGCATTTCAGAATCCTTAAAAATGTTTGCTATTAAAATAATTCCTAATTCCTAAAGTGAAAATTTTTCCTAATATAACAATGATAGACTAAAGTAGAAATGTTTGTAATATCCTTATTTTATGTTTGATCAATGGCTCAAAACTTCTGACTTCTAGGAGTAAGTCAAACCTTAGGGAGGGATGATGTAATGCCCCTCCAACCCTATCAAGTCTTGCTTATGATCTCTTGAAATTAGGAAGGACTTTATGTGAGAATGATCCTTCTTGTGATGGTTTCTTAAACTGAACCACTTACAACTCACCCTAACTTCATATTTTAATATGGGAAATAATAATAATTGCATAGGTATGTTCCTATACATCTTCTTGTGTGTCAGAAATAGTTAAGGACCTTAATGCTAAAAGGATCACCTGATAGACTTATATGCTTTTATGCAAAATGCTCATTATTATTATTCATGTGTACCTTAGGTTAATTGATTATAATCATTTAAGGGTTACACATGTTACCTTCTCTTATAATGTTACTCGGGATTAGACATGACTAATGCATTTAGGGTTATATAATTTGTTTATCTTGATTTGATAATGGGACATTTTCAGTACATGCCTGATGGTTAAATGGGTTTTTGAAAGTTAATAGATGATTTATATTTACATGATATGATGCATTCTTTATTATGATATGGAAAAGAGATTATTCTGGTACTAACCATACTAATCCAATTATGCTTTGTTGATGTCATTATCTGGTGTGAGTGTAGGATGAGGGGAGGCAATCGTAGTTACTCCTACAGGAGGTCCACATGATGTCGCACTCTCCCTCCTTGTTGCCATTGTCTGTTTATATATATGTATCTATGCATGTTGGTTGGTGTTGCAAGATGCAGGTACCAGGCATCGACTCCACCTGGCTACACAAGTTTGAGCGTGCCTTCAAAATCCTTGAACTATTGTTGTGTGGAGATATTACCAAGATTACTCTCAAGGTTACCTGTGGACTTAGATTTATGTTTAGGCCTAGCTGGGGGTTATGGATGCAGTATGTGATGTGGTCTTGTGATTTATGATTTGACATTGTTCTGTGATTTATGATGTGAGTTAGATTTATCTTTGTAAATATATGTATATGTATATTTATTTAATTTATGTGTTATATTGTTTGTATTTTATATAGGTATGTGTATATGTGGCTGCACATGCATATATCAATGCGTATATAAATAATAATAATTGTATGTTTTTCATTAATTGTGTAATGGTATGTTATTTATGATAAATAAATAAAGTGAGTGAATTTGATAAATGTATTAAATAAAAAGTGAAAATAATATTAATAATTATTATTATTAAAAGAGATACTCTTGCAGTAAAAACTATCTATCTAGGAGGGAGTTGTACTCAAGACCTCCTAGGAGTTAGGCTAGTTGGTTTCCATATGTGCTATGGTTTTTCTTGAGAGTTATTTGTAGAGTTTTCTTCTTATGGTTTTACTTTGAGACTATTTTAATTAAATTTATTAAAAACCTTGATTAAGTCTTTACAGGAGATTATTTGGTTGTTCCTCCAACCAACTATGGAAGTTGGAGAAGTAGCTTCCCGTAAAGAAACTCCTCCAACCACATAGTTGGGCGATAAATATTTGAAGATTTTTGTGTGCGGGAGGAAGTTAATTTTTGGAATATTTGTTTTCTTTTGAGTTGTCTGTAATTGATTTCTCCAGAAATTTTTGGTGAAAGTTTATGTGAGTTTGAGAGTTTTTGGATTGCTGGGAGTTGATTGCTAGAGGAAAATTTCCAGAAAGATATCTACTCAAGGATTGAAGCTTTGTAGAGATTATCCAGTCAAGGGAAAAAAGGATTCTCTGTAGGACCCAAGGTAGGGTCTAAACTAGGAGGAATCTCCATTCTTCCCCTTTGTGTGTGAATGTGTGTGTATATGATATGATAATAAAATTGTCTTTGATCATATAGTTTTTTTTATGGACATGTGGAAGGATGAGTTTATCTAACATTGAATGAAATAGGGAAGTCTAGTAAGAAATAGGAAGGGTTATGAAGGTGTAGGATTGAAATGTAGTCATTTTCTTACTATTTTCCTCTTGCAGATTTCTCTATGAAATTGATGCTTTTATTTGGATTAATTTGGTCTGTAGGATCTTTAATATTCTCTTTTTTTATCTTCCTTCCTTTTAGAGTATTCATGGGTGCTTCCAAAGTTTAGAAACTGTTATTTCAAACCTTACTAGTCCATGTCGGTTTGTGCACCACCTTTCTTTGTCGAGATCTAGAATAGATCTATTAGATAGATAGGATGGATTTATGAGCCATTTATGAAGGGAAATTGGGAGATCTCAAATGGGTCATGCTCAAATTACACAACCATAGTTCCCATAATGCCAAGTTTTACCTGCAAGTCAGAGTTGACAGTCATAGTTTTGTAGTTTCAGGTCGGTTTAGTATTAACTAAGCCCAGTCCGTCTAGTATTAACCAAGCTAGGTCGATCTAGTATTAATCGAGCTAGGTCGGTCTAGTATTAACCGAGCCAGGTCAGTTTAGTGATAACCAAGCCAGGTCGATTTAGTGATGACCGAGGCAGGTCAGTTTAGTGATGACCGAGGGAGGTCAGTTTAGGGATGACCGAGGCAGGTCAGTTTAGTGTTAACCGAGAGAGGTCAGTGTAGTATTAACTGAGGTAGATAGGAATGCTAGTGTGAATTGAGCTATATAGGCCACACAGACCTGATTGGAGTACCAGGACCAAGGATAACTACCAGGATGGATCCCTATTCATAAAGGGGGGACTGGGGTTACATGGTTTCCAAGAAGGATCATAATATACAGGTTGTGTGATGACACTCACTTAGGTGGTCTCCTAGAACCTTAACCTCGGTGTTATAACATGATGATATTTTTATGTGTTTTATTCTTTTTGTTCTGAGTCTTGGATTTATTGGTATTTAAGACTTAGATTGCCTGAAGGTCTTGGGAGTATCTTGGTTCTATCTCCTAGCATGGGGGGTGGAACTTTACCAATTTGACATGGTTGGGTGGCAAATCTCTTTTGAGGTATGGCTCATGGTTTGTGTCATGGCTTGGATTCTGAGTTGTTCAGTGGTGAAGATTTTGTTCTTATATCATGTATCTCTATCTCTTATTATCAAGATGTAAAGATGTATAGTAATCTCTTAGGAAACTTGATGTAATTATCTTTCTATATGCCTTCGGGCAGTGTGCAATAACTGTAATTATGTTTGTAAAAGGAAATTGTAAGAAATAAGTTATGTTTGAGGGAAGGGTAAAATTATAAATCTAAAAAGGGGATTGAATATTGTTAAATCAATGAGAAATTCCTACCTTATATCTCTTGTGAATTTTTAAATGTAAATTGGAAGTAATGGTAATGTAATTATTTATGGATGTAAACTACTTTAAAAGGAAACTTGTTTTGATATATGGTTAGTGAAAAGATATGCTAAGAGTTCAAGGGAATCTTTAGGTGAAATAATAAGGGAAAAAGGAAACATTTATGTTATTTAAACTAGTAATGAGATGTGACTTCTTAAATGTATAGTTCAATTAGAGTAATGTATGATTATTCAAACAAGGTTTTAAGCTCAATTCTTAACTAGGTTATAGATGATGATTTGTGGAAACTTATGGAAAAAGAAAGATTCATTGAATGGTTTGTGTTGGTTATCAATATATGGTTAAGTAATTTACACTCCTTCTATTATGATCTTAAGTGAAAATGGATAGTGACATCATTTAATGGAAAGCTTATTTATGTATTGTTGTTGTAATTGAGTTGTGCATAGATAAGGTTGAGTAAACAAATAAGGAAATGAACTTCACTTCATTAAGTAGTAAAATTCAATGCTTGATAATGGTAAATGAATTCTTTAAGGGAACCTTAAGGAATGTACTTGTGAATGTAACAAGTGATGTAATGTTAGAATGTAAAAAAAATAAAAAATTAGTTGTAATTTTAGGTCATAGACCTGATTCCTTATGCGTTCCCTAGAAGGGACATTACATTATCAAGGAGTAGAAGAAGGAAGATAGTGTGTCAACCCTGTAGAACACTCTGAGGGAAAAAGACAAAGCTATTGTCACCATTGTCAAGAATTCACCACTTGCACTAAAGAAGAAGAAGAAGAAGAAGAAAGGAAAAGGGCCAGTCACTCTGGACAAAGTCATTGTGATACCTGACTACGACCCAAGGACCCTTAGCCCTGAGGAATTGAGAAAATATGGGGAATTATGTACAAGAAAAGTAGCACAAGAGGAAATGAGACAAGAGAGTAAGAGCTAGGAGATACTGGAAAATGTAAAAGACATCTTACAACAGGTCATCCCTGAGATACATGTAGATGAGGACACACTGATTATAGACCAACTTGCTACTCTTACTAAAGGAATCAATACCCCAAATGTCGATGTTGACAAAAGAATTGAAGAGTGGGCAAAGTCAAAGATACAAGATAAATTAGCTGAAAAAATAAGCCAAGAAGTGGCAGTCAACAAGGTTAAACTTTCAAAGGTAATAACTAAGATTCAGTGTATTACTAATTCTATTTTCCAAATCTTGTATAAGCTATGCACTGTCAGAACATTCACTATAGAGATCAATGAAAAGATTAAACAATTTGAGAATGAAATCTCAGTTAGTGCAAATGTAGCTACAACCAAGCCACAAGCTTTTTCAAAGCATATACTTAGAGTTCAAGAACTATGGTGGTTGATAGCAGATCTCAAGAAGAAAGAAGAGCACATAACTAATCAGGTTACTAAGTTGCAGACAGAACTCCTTCCATACCTAAATTTTTTTGAGAAACATATTGTTAGGGCACAATCGCTTGTTGCAACACCAGAGATTTTTGTGTTGGACAACATATTTGATATGCATGCACAAGTCGATCTTGAGCATATTTTTCTCACCAAATTGAAAGAGGAATGGGAAAACCTCTTCAAGTCACTGAAGAAAACCCATCAATACATTTTTGACAAGTTGTAAGTATACAATTTTTGTATTTAGCATTAATATCAAAAAGGGGGAAATCAATGTATATGCCAAAATATGTAACTTTTTGCTAAGTATACTACACATTACCAGAGCATGCACCGAGGGGGAGTATTTAGAAAAATTTTGATATGTATATGGCAGAGATATAAGTTTTGAGACATAAGGTCTATATACATTCAAGTTTTGATACTAATGCCAAAGAGGGTGATTGTTATCTCTAGTGAGCATTAATGATTGTCATTAGTATCAAAGGTTATCAAAGACATTGGTCGGTTACATATATGAACCCAGTCGATAACTATAAGCAAAACATACCAGCCGGTTACATATATACACTGAGCATTAGATAGTTTACCGAGCATCAACAGACACCAATATCGAGAGACAATAAACACCGAGTATCAAAATAAACACCGAGCAGTCTATACAGTGTTTACCGAGGATCACAAAAAATGGCATAGTATTGTGGAATGGCACATTCTTCTATGAAAATGGTTACAACATATCAAAAAATGTTTTACCAAGATCGAGAACAATTAATTTTTGAGATACGATGAAGATCTTATGTAATAGTTTGATCTAGGTTATTTTTGTACACCATAGATCTTAGGGTTTTGTCTAAGATTTGTAAACCTAATTTTGTATAAGTGGCATAATGTTGTATGTTATATATTTGTATGTTTACACCATTTTTTATGTGAACTAATGTATGAGCAAAGAATCACTTGAAGAACTAGCCAACCTTCAAGATTATCAGTTGACAGAGTAGATCAGTATTCAGAGGAAATCAGATTAAGAAGAATCAGAACAGGCTAACCGAGCAGTTCAAAATAGAGATTCATCACAGTAAAGGTGATATTTTATCAATACTTTATTGATCTGTATCAGACAATTAAGTTGTCATTAGTAGATACATACCTATTGCTTTCTAATCATTGTAATAGAGTTTTGTAAAATCTCTTAACAGAGTAGACTTGACAGTCTTTTTGTAAATCTCTTAACTAAGTGCACACTCAAGTAGTGTTGCTAAAATCTAATAACTAGGTAGATCTAGCTAATCTAATATGTTACTCCTAACAAAGTAAGATCACCAAAAGTGATCAAAAATTTTAGCCCTAATAGGCAAACCCTTTCTATCTGTAGTAGTGAAGAATTTGTGGGTGTCATCCCCACCGTAGTTTTTACCTACTAAAAAGGGTTTCTGCGTTACCAAAATACTTGTGTTATGGGACAATTATATTGTTGATTTCATTTTTTTTACTTTCACAAGATAAATGGATGAATGATACATGTATTAGATACAAGTTATTTTTCAAGGTTACTACTATTTGTTGTTGTAGATCTGAAAGGTTGATGTGTTAAAGTTTTTGTGGGCACTGATTCACCCCTCCCCTCTTAGTACCCTATCTCTCCTATTCCAATAGTCTCATCATTACATGATAGCTTATTACTAGTCACCATGGGTGTTCCTACTGGTTTACAATCTTCCATTCCAAATTTCTTTAGCATTTCTTTGAGATAGTTAGTCTGAGAAATAAAGATATCATTCTCATTCTAAATTATTTGCAGTCCAAGAAAGAATTTCATTTCACCTATAATGGACATTTAAAATTCACTTTCCATCTCCTTAGAGAATTTCTTGCATAATTCTTCATTGCCTCCAAAGATAATATCATCAACAAAAACTTTAATTATCACATCTCCATCTTCACTAGTTCTTAAGTATAAATTGATGTCAGCATTACCTTTTCTAAATCCAAGGCAAAGTAAGTATTTTTCCAACCTTGCATACCAAGACCTTGGAGCTTTCTTTACTCCATATAGTTCCTTCTTCAACTTGCATACCATGTCTCTATCTTTGAATAGGGGAAATCCATTTGGTTTTTCTATGTATACTTCTTCTTCAAGATCACCATTCAAGAATGCAGATTTCACATCCATCGAATACACCTTGAAGTCTTTATGTGCAGCATAAGCCAAGAACAATCTCACTAACTCTATTATAGAAATAGGAGAAAATGTTTATTCAATGTCTATGCCTTCATGCAATGAATATCCTTTACATACTGGAGTCTTGCTTTGTTTCTTACAACAATTCCTTCTTAATTCATTTTTTTTTCTGAAAAACCCATTTTGTTCCTATTACATTTTTGTTTTTAGGTCTAGGAACCAACTCCCAAGTGTTATTCTTGTTTATCTCATCTAATTATTCCTTCATAGCTTTTATCGAAGATTCATTTCTACATGCTTCATCTATAGTCTTTGGTTCAACTTGAGAAATCAAACAAATTTCTTCTGTATCTTTTGATCTAGTCGTTACTCCTTAATTAGAATCACCAATAATTTGATTTTTAGGATGGTTATTCTTTACATACCTCAAAGTCTTAGGAACCTTTGTAGCCTCACTTGTGTCAACATCACAAGTCTCTTTTTCACATTCTGCCTCAACAAGTTCTTCTTCTTTTGTAGCAGCAGTAGCATCTTTAATCTCTATAATCTGATTATTGTCATACATTCTTTCTTGTATATGAAATTTTTCATCTATCCTTACATTGTTACTTTCAATCATCTTTCTTAATCTAAGATTGAAAAATTCATAAGCCTTACTCTTGGTAGAGTAACCAAGAAAAATTCCTTCATCACTTTTAACATCAAAACATGTCTAATTATCAGTGTCAAAACATATATCAACTAGATACTGCAAAGTAGAATCCACATTGGAGGCATACCTCTAAAACTCAATAGCCAAAAATACTAAGATTTCTTCACTACTCAGTGGATATTGGACTTTGATGCAGGAGCATCCTGGGTGTAAGAGCAATCTTGCATCACCCAAAAATATTTTTGTTTTTATATTCAATAAGGGCTATTTTGTGCAGAGCTACTATTTATGGAAAGTTACTATTTTTGGTAATTTTTGTATGTGCTCAGAATGATCTGATTTTTTTTTCTTGGAGGTTCATTTTAGTCATATAAGTCTGCCAGTAAAGTTTCATTACCAGATCAAGTGTATATTGGAAGATATTGAAGATTTTTAGTATTGGCAGCAGGGTACAGAAACTTTGAACTCAGTTTTGAAGGCTTTAGAGGCCGCGAATGAGCTCAAAAATTTGGGTGACGGGTGCTTGCGTGGGTCAAGCCTATAGAGCGCTTCGTGGCATTTCTAAAATGGGGTTATAATAGCCGATCGGGTCAACTGGTGATGACTTATGGTCTTCAGAAGTTGGGCCACCTGAAATGGCGAAAAATAATTTTCTTCAAAATTTTTGTTCGGGTTTCAAAGGTTATCTTGAGCCGACTATGATGTAATAAAATGTAAAATAAAATAATTCTAAGTTTGGTTGGCCTTATTGGCTAAAATTTTGGAACCTTCCCAGGCGGTGGAAAATTGCCTATATAAGGAAGGTTGTATTATTGTCTTAGGCAGTTCAGAATAGTTCTGGGTAGTAGATCTGGGTAATAATTTGAGGCTTTGTCCTATAGAATATTGTAAGAGAATGCCCATGTGGCTTTGCATATTGTAATTCTGAAAGTTTGTAATTCCACATTTGTGGAGATAATAAGAAGCCAATTTTCTGTTCTTGCATATTGTTGTTGTTTCTCTATTTCTGTTATGTGTTTGTGGTATTAAGGGGAGCACCCTTCATCAAGTGGTATCAGAGTAAGAGTTCCTGAGTGTGTAAATAGATCACTGACTGTGAGGCAGTTTGCACCAGGACCGTGGTTAGGGTTTCAGCACGCATCGCGAAAATGCCTCCACGAAAGGAACGTGGCGGAAGAGCTGGTGTTGTAACACCTGAGGTTAGAGTGCTCTAGAGACAAGTGCGAGCATTGCAAGAAGAGATTCGTAGAGGAATGAATCTTAATGTCAAAGATGAAAGCGAGGATGAAGCCGAAGAAGAAGATCAAGAAGAAGTCAAAATTGTTAACCAGGAGGAAAAAAGACTTTTTCGGGCCATTTCCAAGATTGGGAAAAGACCTAAGATTGAGGTCCCTACATTTTCTGAAAATCTTAACCCAGAAGAATTGATCGACTGGATCAATGAATGTGAGGAATATTTTGAGTATGAAGATGTTGAGGATCCTGATAGGGTCAAATTTGTGAAGGCCAGACTGAAAGGTCATGCGAAGATATGGTGGCAAGAAATTCAGTTGGAGCAAAATAGAAGGGGAAAGGAGAAAATCATGAGATGGGATCGGATGGTGGATAAATTGAAGTGACAGTTCATTCCTATTGATTATGAGCTTGACCTATTGAAGAAAATGCAAAGTTTGAAGCAAGTGGGAAGATCTGTTCAGGAGTATACTGAGGAGTTCTATCGGCTCCTCATCAGAACGGGCCATGCAGAAGCTGATAAGGAGAAAGTTGCCTGTTATCTTAATGGGTTGAGGCCGAGCATTCAGGAGGAGCTGAATCTGGTTTGAATGAATAGTATTGAAGAGGCATACCAGTTTGCCCTAAAAGTAGAGGAAAAGTTGAACAAGAAGTTTGAGAGCAGACAAAATGGAAGAGGTCGTGGTGGATGATCTGGTGGACAGTCATATGGTGGCCAAAATGAAGATCTGAAAAAGAAGGATGAGGCCAGTAGCAGTCAGAATCAGTGAGGAAATAATTCCAATCACTTCCAGGATCAGAATAATAGAGATCCGAGAGGAAGAGGAAGAGGACAAGGATCTGGAAGAGGTGGCTTCCGTGGAGCATGTTTTCACTGTGGAGAAGAAGGTCATAGGGCATTTGAATGTCCTCAATGCCAAGGAAGAATAGATAGGAGAAATGAAGGCTAGGCCAGAGTTGCACATGTAGATGAAGATGCTAGATCATCAAATTCTGAAGATGTTGAAAGAGGAGAAATGTTGATTAACAGAAGAGTCCTGTTGAGTGGTGAGAATGAACCTGAGCAAAGGAGGAGCCTGTTTCACACCAGGTGCAAGTGTGAAGGTAAATGTTGTGATGTGATTATTGATAGTGGAATCACTGACAATTTGGTGTTAGAAAAGATGGTGACAAAGTTGAAGCTCAAGAGACAGAAACACCCACATCCATATCGGATTGTCTAGGTATAGGATGACCACAAGGTCATGGTCAATGAACAATGCCTAGTGAAGTTCAAGGTTGGTGGATACCAAGATGAGGTATTGTGTGATATCATATCTATGGATGCATGTCACATGTTGTTAGGTAGACCATGGCAGTTTGACAGATGTGTTGTACATGATGGTCGTGCAAATACCTATTCCCTGACAAAGGATGGAGTGCGACATAAGCTAAAACCATTGAAGGAGACTGAAGAAAAGGTATGTGGTAATGTAAGGATAACTTTTTTAGATGGAAGAAATTTTCTAGATGGTATGAGGCATGAGCATGTATGTTTTGCTTTAATTCCAAAAGCTGGCAAAGAGGAACTAGAAGATGTTCCTGTAGAAGTTGTAGATTTGTTGAATGAGTTTTAGGATATTGTATCTGATAACATGCTTGATGGATCACCACTAGTCAGGAAGATCAGTCATCAGATGGACGTAATCCCAGGAGTGAGTTTTCTGAATAAGGCAGCACACAGAATGACACCTACAGAAAGTGAGGAGTTGAACAGGCAAGTACATGAGTTGTTACTGAAAGGATTGATCTGTGAGAGTCTGAGTCCCTATGCTGTACCAGCAGTATTAGCACCAAAGAAGAATGGAGAGTGGAGGATGTGTACAGATTCAAGAGAAATAAACAAGATCACAATCAAGTACAGGTTTCCATTGCCATGAATGGATGATATTATGGACTGTTTGAGTGGAGCTGTGTATTTCTCAAAGATAGATCTGAAGAGTGGATATCATCAGATTCAGATTAGAGAAGGAGATGAATGGAAGACTACCTTCAAGACAAAGGAAAGACTGTATGAGTGGTTAGTCATTCCTTTTGGGCTAACCAATGCACCGAGCACTTTCATGCGGCTCATGAACAAGGTTCTGAAAGAATTTCTAGGTAAGTTTGTCATTGTTTATCTAGATGATATTTTAATCTTTAGTAAGACATTGGAGGAGCATATGATGCCTATTCGTATGGTATTTGAGAAGTTGAGAGAAGAGAAATTGTTGATTAATTTGAAGAAGTGTAGTTTTGTGAAGAAAGAGTTAGTGTATTTGGGATTTGTAGTTTCAGCAGAAGGTCTGCAAATGGACCCAGAGAAGGTATAGGCTATCCTTGAATGGCCTACTCTAAGGAATGCTACTGAGGTAAGATCTTTTCATGGTCTAGCTAGCTTTTACAGAAAGTTTATCTGAAATTTTAGCAGTATTTGTGGACCCTTGACTGAAACAATGAGAGGGGATAGAAAAGAATTTAAGTGGACTAATGGGGCAGAAAAGAGTTTTCAATTATTGAAACAAAAAGTTACAGAACAACCTGTTTTAGCACTTCCAGATTTTAATAAGGTGTTTCAAGTAGATTGTGATGCTAGTGGTACTGCCATAGGAGCTGTTATGAGCCAAGAAGGTAAACTTGTTGCTTATTTCAGTGAGAAGTTAAATGATGCCAAGAGAAAATATTCTGTTTATGATCAAGAATTTTATGCTATAGTTCAAGCATTGAAGAAGTGGAGACACTATCTACTTCCTAAGGAGTTTGTTTTGTATACTGATCATCAAGCTCTGCAATATTTGAATAGTCAAGGAAAGTTGAATCAGAGGCATTTGAAATGGGTTGAGTTTTTGCAGAGTTATATATTTTTTTTGAAACGCAGGAGTGGAAAGTCCAATAGGGTTGCTGATGCTCTTAGCAGAAGGCAACTATTGCTGATAGAAATGCAGATTGAAGTGGTTGGGTTCAAGCAACTCAAGAATTTGTATCCAGAGGATCCTGATTTTGGTGAAGCTTAGAAAGCTTGTACAAAACCTGTTACTTTAGACAGGACGAAATGGTTGGATTTCATCATCTAGGATGATATGCTATTCAAAGAGAGTTAGTTGTGCATTCCATGAAGTTCTATGAGGTAGAATCTCATCAAGGAGAAGCATAGCGGAGGATTGGCTGGACATTTTGGTCATGATAAAAACCTTTCTTTGGTTAGTGAGAATTATTATTGGCCACAGTTGCAGCAAGATGTGAAGAAGTTTGTACAGAGTTGTAGAGTATGTTAGATGGTGAAAGGAGTGAAGTAGAATACAGGGTTGTATCAGCCATTACCTATACCAGAGAAGCCTTGGGAGGATATCAGCATGGACTTTGTTCTTGGTTTATCGAGGACTCAGCGGGGACATGATTCAATTTTGTGGTGGTTGATAGATTTTCAAAGATGGCACATTTCATTCCCTGCAAGAAGACTAATGATGTTGTTCATGTAGTAGAATTATTTTTCAGAGAAGTAGTGAGACTTCATGGTTTGCCAAAGACCATAGTTTTAGATCGGGACACTAAGTTTGTTGGATATTTCTGGCGTACATTGTGGAAGAAGTTGAAGATAGATTTGAAATTTAGTTCATCGCATCATCCACAGACTGATGGACAGACAGAGGTGGTGAATAGGAGTTTGGGAAATTTGCTGAGATGTTTGGTTGGAGATAAGCTAATAGGATGGGATTTGATTTTACCACAGGTGAAATTTGCATATAATAATTCTGTCAATAGGAGCACTGGTAAATCACCATTCCAGATTGTATATGGAAGTAGTCTGAGAAATGCATCTGAATTGAGGAAGATAGATAAAGGAGAAATAAGTAGTGCTGAAGCTGAAGATTTTGCAGAACACTTGAAGAACATCCATGGGGAGGTGAGGAAGCATATTACCAAGATGAATGCACAGTATAAGGCTAAGGCAGATGAGAAAAGGAGGCATAAAGAATTTCAGGTTGGCGATGAAGTCATGGTTCATTTACGGAAGGAGCGGTTTCCAATTGGTACATATAACAAGCTGAAAATGAAGAAGTTTGGACCATGTAAGATACTGAAGAAACATGATTCAGGAAATGCATATGAGGTAGAATTGCCTACTGAGCTAAATATTTCACCAGTGTTTAACATTTCAAATCTGACAGAGTATCATGAAGGAGGTGTTGAAGATGAGATCACAACAGCACAGTGGAGTATTCCAGCAACTAGTTCAGACACTAAGGAGATTGAAGATATACTGGATAGTCATGTTGGCAGAAGCACAAGAAACGAGACATATGAAGAATATCTGGTCAACTGGAAAGGATGACCTGTTGAAGATTCATCATGGCTAACAAGGGTGGATGTTAACCATCTTAGTTTTCCTCTGCACACCTGAGTCGTGACAGGGTCACTTCTCAAATTACCCCAGGTGTCTGATGCAGGAGCATCCTGGGTGTAAGAGCAATCTTGCATCACCCAAAAATATTTTTGTTTTTATATTCAATAAGGGCTATTTTGTGTAGAGCTGCTATTTATGGAAAGTTACTATTTTTGGTAATTTTTTTATGTGCTCAGAATGATTTGATTTCTTTCTTGGAGGTTCATTTTGGTCATATAAGTCTACCAGTAAAGTTTCATTGCCAGATCAAGTGTATATTGGAAGATATTGAAGATTTTCAGTATTGGCAGCAGGGTACAGAAACTTTGAACTTAGTTTTGAAGGCTTTAGAGGCCCCAGATGAGGTCAAAAATTTGGGTGACAGGCGCTTGCGTGGGTCAAGCCTGTAGAGCGCTTCGTGGCATTTTCAAAATGGGGTTATAATAGTCGATCGGGTCACGATGGTGATGACTTATGGTCTTCGGAAGTTGGGCCACCTGAAATGGCGAAAAATAATTTTCTTCAAAATTTTTGTTCAGGTTTCAAAGGTTATCTTGAGCCGACTATGATGTAATAAAATGTAAAATAAAATAATTGTAAGTTTGGTCGGCCTTATTGGATAAAATTCTGGAACCTTCCCAGGCGGTGGAAAATTGCCTATATAAGGAAGGCTGTATTATTGTCTTAGGCAGTTCAAAATAGTTCTGGGTAGTAGATCTGGGTAATAATTCGAGGCATTTTCCTACAGAATATTGTAAGGGAATGCCCATGTGGCTTTGCATATTGTAATTCTGAAAGTTTGTAATTCCACATTTGTGGAGATAATAAGAAGCCAATTTTCTTTTCTTGCATATTGTTGTTGTTTCTCTGTTTCTGTTATGTGTTTGTGGTATTAAGGGGAGCACCCTTCATCAAACTTCATGTTCATTCTCTATGGCCTCATGTTTGATGCTGCAAATTTTTTCCTTGTTTAGAACAAGGGCTGCAAACTTTTGTCTTATATTATTTTGTGCAAAGCCATCACTGCAGTAACTTTCATCTACATCATAATCATCTTTTTGCTATTTGCACAAATATCTCTTATATTGAGACAAGAGACTTTTCTCTTATGCTGATAGAAAGAAAGATCTACAAACTTAATAGAAACATTATTAAGGGTAGAATCTTCTTCAACATCTTGACATTCACTGATCTCACTGTCAGCATCATAGTTAGCATCATCAGCACAAAAGAAAATAGCATCACCATTTCTACTAGCATAAGGCTGCTCAAAAGAAAACCTTCCTGCCATATCCCCATAATTCAATTTTATATCTGCAGTCAGCTCATGATCATCAGAAGAACTCATACCCTGATCACTCTCACTAAAGGCTTCATAATTATACAAATCCTTTGCAATATTGTTAGTATCAAAACAAAAATTAATAGAGTGTAATGTTTTCTAACTAAATAGATGCGTGCATTTATTATATTCAGCTGTCAACAAATCAGAGATCTCATCACTACTAAGGGAAGGAGAACTTAAACCATTTGTTTGCATTTCATCTTCATGATCATAAAAACTTGCAGAGTCCATATCAGAATCCTCATCATTTTCATTACCAAAATAACACACCTCCTTTCTTGGTAGAGAATCATCACTAATGTAAATTTTGGAATCATGAGAAATGTTGTTCTAATTTTTCAGCACTGTTTCACAAAAATCTGGAAACAATTCATCCTTGGAATCTTTATCAAAATCTTCACTTAAATAACTTTGACTATCAAATTCAGATATCTCTGAATCAGTAGAAGACCTTTTATACAATGATTCTAATTTTTTATCAGCACTACAATCTAAATGTTCTTCTGACATAACCTTATTATTCTGAGAAACATTCTTGACATTAAAGATGGGCTGCTCTAGGATACTGCTTGTATTCTTCTCTTGCTAATGATCTTTTAGTAACTTATTCCATTCATCATCATCAATAAATTCTTTTAAGAATAACCATTTGAAATTAGTCAATGAGGAGATGCATTTTGGGGGTAAACTTAAATACCAATCAGCTGGAACCCCATTAAGGGATCTCCCAAAAAACATCATGCTAACATCTTCCTCATAGATACAATATTTTACAACAAATCTAAAGAATGCTAGGACATGCTTTAATGTTGATTCAGACTGATCATCAAAAATTGGAATTAAACTAATGAGCTCACTAGGGAAAGAATTCAGAGATTCATGAACATGATCACAACTTAAAGCTCTATCCAACCTACTGAAACATAGCCTTCTAGGCTGGCCTATTTTCTGATTATCCATTTGATTTGAAACAAGATGAGAACTATTCATCTTTTTATGTCTTTACAAGAGGTATACCAAAATATTTAAACATCTATGACAACATTCAGAGTTTCATGAAAAGATATTCAACATGGAAACATGAATCTGTTCTATGTCATGCTTCCCTTCATTTTCCATCTCCTTAGATAATTTCTTTCATAATTCATCATTACCTCCAAAGATAATATCATTTAAAAAAAACTTTAATTATCAAAACTCCATCTTCATTAGTTCTTAAGTGTAAATTGATGTCAGTATTACCTTTTCTAAATCCAAGGTGAAGTAATTATTTGTCCAACCTTTCATACCAAGCCCTTGGAGCTTGCTTTAGTCCATACAGTGCCTTCTTCAACTTGCATACCATGTCTCAGTCTTCGAATAGGGGAAATACATTTGGTTGTTCTATGTATACTTCTTCTTAAAGATCACCATTCAAGAATGCAGATTTCACATCCATCGGATACACCATGAAGTCTTTATGTGCAGCATAAGCCAAGAACAATCTCATTGCCTCTATTCTATAAATAGGAGAAAATGTTTCTTCAATGTCTATGCCTTCTTGCAATCAATATCCTTTAAATATAGGAGTCTTTCTTTGTTTCTTACAACAGTTCCTTCTTCATTCATTTTGTTTATGAAAACCCATTTTGTTCCTATTACATTTTTGTTTTTAGGTCAAGGAACCAATTCCCAAGTTTTATTCTTGTTTATCTAATCTAATTCTTCCTTCATAGATTTTATCCAAGATTCATCTCTACATGCTTCATCTATAGTCTTTGGTTCAAATTGAGAAATAAAACAAATTTCTTCTCTAGCTTTTGATCTAGTCATTAGTCCTTGATTAGAATCACCAATAATTTGATTTCCAAGATGGTTATTCTTTACATACCTCAGCGTCTTAGGAACCTCAGTAGCCTCACTTGTGTCAACATCACAAATCTATTTTTCACATTCTTCCTCAACAAGTTATTCTTCTTCTATAGCAGTAGTAGCCTCTTTGATCTCTGTAATCTAATTATTGTCATACATTCTTTCTTGTATATGAAACTTTTCATCTATCCTTACATGCTTACTTTCAATCATCTTTCTTAATCTCAAATTGAAAAATTTGTAACCCTTTCTCTTTGTAGAGTAACCAAGAAAATTTCCTTCATCACTTCTAACATCAAAACATGTCTCCTTATCAGTGTCAAAACATATATCAACTAGATACTGCAAAGTAGAATCCACATTGGAGGCACACCTCTAAAACTCAACAGCCAAAAATACTAAGATTTCTTCACTACTTAGTGGATATTGGACTTCATGTTCATTCTCTCTGGCCTCATGTTTGATGCTGAAAATTTCTTCCTTGTTTAGAATAGGGGCTGTAAACTTTTGGCTTATATTATTTTGTGCAAAGCCATCACTGCGGCAACTTTCATCTACATCATAATCATCTTTTTGTTGTTTTCACAAATATCTCTTATATTGAGACAAGAAGATTGTTCTCTTATGCTGATAGAAAGAAAGAGCTATAAACTTAATAGAAACATTATTAACCGTAGACTCTTCTTCAACATCTTGACATTTACTGATCTTACTGTCAGCATCATAGTTAGCATCATTAGTACAAAAAAAAACAACATCACCATTTCTACTAGCGTAGGGTTACTCACAAGAAAACCTTTTTGCCATATCCCCACAATTTGATTTTGTATCTGTAGTCAACTCATGATCATCAAAAGAACTCATACCTTGATCACTCTCGCTAAAGGCTTCATAATTATACAAATCCTTTGCAACATTTTTAGTATCAAAACAAAAATCAACCAGGTGTAATGTTTTCTGACTAAATAGATGTGTACATTTATTATATTTAGCTGTCAACAAATTAGAGATCTCATCATTATTGAGGGAATGAGAACTTAACCCATCTGTTTGCATTGCCTCTTCATGATCATTAAAAATTGCAGAGTCCATATCAGAATCCTCATCATTTTCATTACTAGAAGAACACACCTCCTTTCTTGGTAGAGAATCATCACTAATGTAAATTTTGGAATCATGAGAAATGATGTCCTAATTTTTTAGCACTGGTTTACACAAATCCAAAAACAATTCATCCTTAGTATCTTTATCAAAATCTTCACTTAAATAACTTTGACTATCAAATTCAGACATCTCTGAATCAGTAGAAGACCTTGTATACAATTATTTTGTTTCTTTATCAACACTACAATCTAAATGTTCTTCTGACATAACCTTATTATTCTGAGAAACATTCTCTGCATTAAACATGGGCTACTTTGGGATACTTGTAGTCTTCTCTTGCTGATGATCTTTGAGTAACTTATTCCATTCATCATCATCAACAAATTCTTTTAAGAACAACCATTTCAAATCAGTCAATAAGGAGATGCATTTTGGGGGTAAACTTAAATACCAATCAGCTACAACCCCTTTAAGGGATCTCCCAAAAAAACATCATTCTAACGTCTTCCTCATAAATCCAATATTTTACAACAAATAAAGAATGCTAGGACATGCTTTAATGCTAATTTAGACTAATCATCAAAAACTAGAATTAAACTAATGAGCTCACTAGGGAAAAAATTGGGGGATCCATGAACATGATCACAACTTAAAGCTCTATCCAGCCTACTGAAACATAGCCTTCTAGGATGGCCTATTTGTTGATGATCCATTTGAGTTGAAACAAGATGAGAACTATTCATCTTGTTCTATCTTTACATTTAAACCTCTATGATAGGATTCAGAGTTTCATGAAAAGATATTCAATATGGAAACATGAAACTGTTCTATGTCACTCTTCCCTTCATTTTCCATCTCCTTAGAGAATTTCTTGCATAATTCATCATTGCCTCCAAAGATAATATCATCAACAAAAACAATAATTATAACTCATCCATCTTCACTAGTTCTTAAGTATAAATTGATGTTAGCATTACCTTTTCTAAATCCAAGGTGAAGCAAGTATTTGTCCAACCTTGCATACCAAGCCCTTGGAGCTTTCTTTAGTCCATACAGTACCTTCTTCAACTTGCATACCATGTCCTTATCTTTGAATAGGGGAAATCCATTCAATTGTTCTATGTATACTTTTCCTTCAAGATTACCATTCAAGAATGTAGATTTCACATCCATCAGATACACCTTGAAGTCTTTATGTGCAGCATAAGCCAAGAACAATCTCACTGCCTCTATTCTAGAAACAGGAGAAAATGTTTCTTCAAAGTCTATGCCTTCTTGCAATTAATATCCTTTACATATTGGAGTATTTCTTTGTTTCTTACAACAGTGTCTTCTTCATTCATTTTGTTTCTGAAAACCCATTTTGTTCCTATTACATTTTTGTTTTTAGGTCTAGGAACCAATTCCCAAGTTTTATTCTTGTTTATCTCATCTAATTATTCCTTCATAGCTTTTATCCAAGATTCATCTCTACATGCTTCATCTATAGTCTTTGGTTCAACTTGAGAAATCAAACAAATTTCTTCTCTAGTTTTTGATATAGTCATTACTCCTTGATTAGAATCACCAATAATTTGATTTTCAGGATGGTTATTCTTTACATACCTCAGATTCTTAGGAACCTCAGTAGCCTCACTTGTGTCAACATTAGAAGTCTCATTTTCACATTCTGCGTCAACAAGTTCTTCTTCTTCTATAGCAGTAGTAGCCTCTTTGATCTTTGTAATCTGATTACTGTCATACATTCTTTCTTGTATATGAAAATTTTCATCTATCCTTACATTGTTACTTTCAATCATCTTTCTTAATCTCAGATTGAAACATTTGAAATCCTTTCTCTTGGTAGAGTAACCAAGAAAATTTCCTTCATCACTTCTAACATCAAAACATGTCTCATTATCAGTGTCAAAACATATATCAACTGGATACTACAAAGTAGAATCCACATTGGAGGCATACCTCTAAAACTCAACAACCAAAAATACTGATATTTCTTCACTGCTTAGTGGATATTGGACTTCATGTTCATTCTCTCTGGCCTCATGTTTGATGCTACAAATTTCTTCCTTTTTTAGAATAGGGGCTGCAAACCTTTGGCTTATATTATTTTGTGCAAATCCATCACTGTAGCAACTTTCATCTGGTTATAATCATCTTTTTGTTGTTTGCACAAATCTCTCTTATATTGAGACAAGAAGACTGTTCTCTTATGTTGATAGAAAGAAAGATCTAAAAACTTAAGAGAAATATTATTAACTATAGACTCTTCTTCAACATCTTGACATTCAATGATCTCACTGTCAGCATCATAATTAGCATCATCACAACAAAAGAAAATAGCATCACCATTTCTACTAGTATAGGGCTGCTCACAAGAAAACCTTTCATCCATATCCCCACAATCTAATTTTGTATCTGGAGTCAACTCATGATCATCACAAGAACTCATACCCTAGTCACTCTCACTAAAGGCTTCATAATTATACAAATCCTTTGCAACATTTTCAGTATCAAAAAAAAAATCAATAGGGTGTAATGTTTTCTAACTAAATAGATGTGTACATTTATTATATTCAGCTGTCAACAAATCAGAGATATCATCACTACTAAGGGAAGGAGAACTTAACCCATATGTTTGCATTGCCTCTTCATGATCATAAAAACTTGCAGAGTCCATATCAAAATCCAAATCATTTTCATTACCAAAAGAACACACCTCCTTTCTTGGTAGAGAATCATCACTGATGTAAATTTTGGAATCATGAGAAATGTTGTCCTGATTTTTTAGCACTAGTTCACACAAATCCAGAAACAATTCATCCTTGGTATCTTTATCAAAATCTTCACTTAAATAGCTTTGACTATCAAATTCGGACATCTCTAAATCAGTATAAGACCTTGTATGCAATGATTCTGATTTTGTATCAGTACTACAATCTGAATATTCTTCTGACATAAACTTATTATTTTGAGAAACATTCTTTGCATTAAACATGGGCTGCTCTGGGATATTGCTTGTATTCTTCTCTTGCTGATGATCTTTTACTAACTTATTCCATTCATCATCAGTAGAAAATTCTTTTAAGAACAACCATTTGAAATCAATCAATGAGGAGATGCATTTTGGGGGTGAACTTAAATACCAATCCGCTACAACCCCTTTAATGGATCTCCCAAATTATATCATGCTAACATCTTCCTCATAAATCCAATATTTTACAACAAATCTAAAGAATGCTAGGACTTCTTTAACGTTGATTCAAAGTGATCATCAAAAAATGGAATTAAACTAATGAGATCATTGGGGAAAGAATTGGGAGATCCATGAACATGATCACAACTTAAAGCTCTATCCAGCCTACTGAAACATAGCCTTCTATGCTAGCCTATTTTCTGATTATCCATTTGATTTGAAACAAGATGAGAACTATTCATCTTGTTCTGTCTTTACAGGAGGTATACCAAAACATTTAGACCTTTATGACAGCATTCATATTTTCATGAAAAGATATTCAACATGGAAACATGAAATTGTTCTATGTCACACTTCCCTTCTTACTAGTGCTGAAACACTTAATAGGGAACAAAATACTTTATAGATTCTCTTATGGAAAAAACACATAAAGATCATAAATACATGGAACTATTGTAGTTGAAACTCAACTTGTTTAATGGAAAGCCTATGAATCTGAAACTTGCTTTGCTAAAACAATTGTAGACTCACCACCTCCTTGAAGAGGACAAACTTTAACCACTGAGAACTATTTCTATATCTTTTTCCATCAACACAACAAACTTCAATAGGGTACATATACTATTTATCAGGACTAAAAATATATCATTTTATGCACTGATCAAACAAAGAACTCAGAGTCACTGCTCACAACTTGGTGAGATGATTTGTAAGCCTTTTTAAAATTGACTCTTATACACTTTAATGGGAACCACTAGATAAATGAATAAGCTAGCCAGGAGTCTAGCTCTACTCATACCCGCATTATTCTAACTTCACTTAACATATTCTCTAGCAGAGTCGCCAGTTTGTTAGAGCTTTTTCTTGCAGGGACAAACTTGACAAATAGGTATGCTTGATTCTTAGATTTGTGAACTCTCAAGTTTGACAAGAATAAGTCTATTTAATGAGGATTACATAAGATCCTCCTTCTTCTTCGAGCTCCATGGGACTCAGGTGGGTATTGCCTTAAATAGATTACTATATTTCAAGTAAAATTTTAAATAGTGGATTGGGTTCTTCACTGCTATGTTACTATGCTTCAGATTACTCTGCAAACAGCTAAGAATATCCTGATACAGAATATGACAAGGGAAACTATGAATGTAATAACATATAATAGTGGCATAAGGATGTTCATCATTCTTCTTTTTTCTAAGGTTAACTCAAGGAAGGCTAACCTTATAGATTCTCTCTTGAAGGAATTAGTAATGTGAACTATATTACTTGAATATAGTCCTTTTCAAAATATGTATGCACTTAATAACAAAAATGTATTGGAATTATACCTTTTTTCATCCATGTCTTTTCTAAAGAAAAAACCTCTCATTTATACCTTATTACAATTCTCAAGATCAAGTCAGCTCATAATCCTTTCCTAATTAAAAATAATTACATAAATCTGTACAGTATTCATACATTGTGATAACCAACCTATTCTCCTCACAGAAACATATGTTGACATCAGTGACAAAACATAAATGACAATAGTATGAGTTCCCATTCAGTAATGTAGTGATTAAACATATAAAATATCTCAATCATGCATTACAAATATCCAACATCCCAGACCTATGGTGAGCTTGTTAAGTGAAAAACAAACCTTCAAGTAGAATTAAGAGGCCATGAAGTCATTTGATGAGGTAAAGAATTCCATTTCTCAAGCTCTAGTCCTAGCTCAACCTGATTTCAAAAAGGACTTTGTGATCTATTTCTATGCTAGTGAACACACTATGTTAGGAGTATTGTTACAAGAAAATGATTAAGATGAACAAGCCCCAATCTCTTTTATGATCATACCATTAAAGAAACTTGAATTAAAATATTCCCTCATGGAGAAACAAGCATTCATAGTAGTGAAAGTTGTGAAACAATTCCTGTATTAAATCCTCTACTCCCACTCCATGGTCTACGTACTCAATGCTATAGTCAAAAGTATTCTCACTCAAGAAGAAGTACCTATAAACAACAAAGCGAGATGGGTGATGAAGGTACAAGATTTTTACTTAGAGATCAAGCCCACCAAATTAGTAAGAGGTCAAGGCCTTTGTATATTGATAGCTAAAAATAAAGAATTAGAGGAGGAGAGAAACCCACTAACGCTGATAGTGGCACTAAAAGATGCTTGGTTTTCAGATATCACACACTACCTAACATATGGAAAGTGCCCTGATCATTTGACTGGCAAGGAGAAAAGAAACCTGAGACTTAAGTCTACAAAGTATGTGATATTTGATGATATACTATACAAGAAGGGGTTATATGGAATGTTTCTCCGATGTGTTGATGAAGACTAGAAAAAATGGTTATTGAAAACCTTTCATAATGAGGCTTGTGGACGACACTATTCATCTACTATCACACCATTTAAAATCATCATAATCTGCTACTATTGGCTAGGGATGTTCAGAGGGTCTTACAAATGGGTAGGCCAATGTAAAAAATGCAAGTTATTTGTTGGAAGACCTCAATTGCAAATGCTTCCTCTAAAACTTGTCATCATATAAAAACCTTTGAATTAGTGGGGTTTGGATTTCATAGGTCCTTTGAATCCACCATCTAGCACAAGTCATAACCATAATTTAACAACCATCGACTACTTTACCAAGTAGGTAGAAGTGATCCCTATCAATAAAACAACCATCGAAGTAGTGTGTACCTTTCTAAAAGAAAATATATTGGTCAGGATTGGAGTACCAACAAAAATAGTGGTTGATAATGCACATAATTTCTCTTTGAGTGAGTTGTAAATCTTCTCTTATGATAATGGTATACAAATCTTGCACTCCTCAAATTACTTTCCCCAAGGAAATGGATAAGCTGAGTCCACCAACAATAACCTCATCTCCATAATGAAGAAATTGGTCAGTGAAAATATGAAGGACTGGAACAAAAGGCTTTATGAAGCATTGTGGGCTGATAGAACATCACCCAAGAGGGCTATTGGAATGACACCTTTCGAACACGTGTATGGAATTAAAGCTCAATTGTTCCTACCTCTTGAGTTGGCATCATCTAGGTTGTATAAAGTTGTAGAGGATGAAGTCTTTTAGAATGCTCTAGAGAAAATAATCCTTTACATGGCTAAAATCAAAGAAGAAAGAGAAAGCACAGTGGATCATATCACCATTCACCAAGCTAGGATGACAAAAAAATTTGATCGTAGAGCTAGGATGAGAAATTTGATGGAAGGAGAGAAGGTTTTAATTTTGGATAAGAGAAGAGAACCACATGGAGCTCATGGAAATTTTGAGTCCCTATGGAAAGGACCCTTTGAAATTAGTAAAGAGCTCAGGCATAGCTCATTCAAACTAAGGTATGGTGATGGAACTAAACTACCCCTTTCCTTTAATGGCTGGGATCTCCAACTTTATTAGTTGTGAATAATTTCCTTCCCTTTGTACATAGTTTTTTTTTGTGCCTTAGTTGTAGGGTTTTGGTGTGTTGCTTGGTTGTTGTGTGTGTGAAACTAGAAATATTGAGTCCCTACCTAGTCCCTTATGGCCCTAGTTGCCAGTCGGAGCCACCCGTTGCATGCTTTTGGAGTCATCCCCTTTAAAATCCAAACTTTCACAAAAACCAATCATAGTTATCTTTCCCACCTTGAACCTTGAACTTGAACCTTGAGAAATTTTGGTTCAAAATTCAAGGACTATCTGGTTCCAAGTAACAAACTATCGACGTCTTTGTATTCATTCACTATAATGTGCATTATGTGGCATGAACTTTGAACTTGAACCTAAAGAAATTTAGTTCATCATTTCGCCCCCCCTCATGTTGTCACAAGGTACACTTAGTCTTTCCCATGTCTTGAAAGATGCAATTGTTGAACCTTGAACTTAGCTCCATCTATCATGTCATTTTGTGGGTCCCAATTGTATTGGTTAGTCCCAAATATTTAACATGATGAACTTCAAACTTTGAACCCCACTTTCATGATTCAAAGTTCAAAGTTCAAAGATGTGATATGCCAAATATGAATAATACGTGCCACATCTTTATATTACCCTATGGGAAATGATTAAAAATATACGTATTAAATGCTAGGTGATGGAAGTAACATGTGATGAAAATGGAACACATGTGAAATTTTATTTTCACTAAAAGGTGGTGGGTGTCATGATATCAAGGCAATTTTCCATAAAGAGAGGTACAAAAACTAAAGTAAATTTGTATTAAATACTTCTCTTTTTTTATTATTGTGGGCTCTGTATACACAAGTGCTTGGTTGCTATAAAATGTGAATGGAAGTGAGGTAATAGTTCCCTTTATTTCAAGAGATAGGAGTTGGTTAATCAGTGAGTTTTTTAGAAAAATCCCTCTCTGTAATTTTTTCTTACATTTTCCCTACTCTGTTATTTTGGGTTTGTCTAGTTTTCTTCTCCTTCTATTGTTGAGTTTTCATATAATTTTCTTAGCAAACCCCAAGATACTTTCCTTTAAACTTAAGCTTCCCAAAGAAGGTAGTCCCTCTTTTGTAGTGATTTTCCTTCTAGAAATAGGGGACATAGTAGAGTCAAGATCAATGGCAGAAAAAATTTCTTAGAGTGGTTTGAATGAAGCTACAAGCATCCCTGAAGCCATTCCTTGTTCTAAATTGATACTTGATTACTGAAACTGATATAATTTGGTGGAGAGATATATGGAAACTATGTATGGTGACTCTTTACTATGTGTGAGTAGATAATTTGTAATGGCTGGTATGATAATACCCTCTATGGAAACTTATAAGGGTTGGACCATTCCCCTATCACAGAATCACTTTGCACAGAACAAGGAGTATAATAGTTAGTGAAAGGATTTAACTACTAAATCTTGAGAAAGGAGGTTCACACCTACCCATACCACTAAAAATAGATCACTTGATTAGGGAGGTGAAGGATATTTTTATTTTCTAAATAGGGTAAAAGGTGACCCACATGTTGTCCTATGGGAAGACTGGATGTACTTTTTCATCCAAGCTCTGCTCGACGAAAATGAGTATATTGACTAGTCTGAATTAATAGCCAAAAAACTGCACAAGGAGATCTCTCAAGATGCAAGGGTAACCAGATTCTATATGACATCATACCTATTCTATATGTTGGCGTGTGTTAGAGAGTACGAGGGCTTACTGCATGAACCTTGGGAAGAAGATATGATAATATATGAATATCACTCTATCCTATAGAAAAGGAGGAATCTAGAACATTTCATAAGGTCTCAAGATATTTTGTTTGCATGAATAGTCTTTGAGTTGGAAGGGAAGGAAAACTAAAGTTTATCTGGGGAATGCATTCAACTAATATTAATCTACACGAGTTACTATATACAGTTCCCTAGTTTCACTTACCTATGAGTGGGAGAGTTTGAAGTAGAACCATTAAAGTTATCCAACTACTATTTGGACAAATTTGTGTTGCTTGAAGTATGTAGGCCACTATCTCAAGTGGAGAAAAAGTTAAAATCAAAGAAAGGGGTTGCTTTAGTGTTTCCCAAAGAGCTCGACCATTACCATTGTAAACTAGAACAAGGTATACTTAATCTGGAACCTGAGTTGAGAGTAATGAACCCGAGGCCTTATCATGCTAGTAGTAAATTTTATATTAAAGCTTTTGTTGAGAATCATTTTAGAGTAGAAAAAAACTTTAGGCATGAGCCACAGTTGGAGGATTTGTAGGCTAATTGTGAAGATGATCTCGAGGTCAGAAAGAGGTTATGGTCTAGGTTTACATTAAAGAAAATTGTTACTCTTAGGTTACCTATAGATATTAATGATATTGAGGAAGAATAAGATGAAGAAGTGTTGGATCCCAAATACCAGGAACTAATTGAGGGTATGCCTATTTTTGAGATTGAATGGGGTAAGAAAGAGGAAGATGATTTACAAATTAGAACCCTGAGCATGAAGCAAAAAAAAAAGAAGTGAATTAAAGATAAACTGAAGGAAAATAAAAATATGTTGGAAGAACATGTCAGTAACAACTGACAACATCAAGCGTAGAACCCTCCTTAATCTATACTGATGAAATTGTCAAATGTCCCCCTGCAAGTAAACCAATTTAGGAAGGTCAACACTCAGTACAGGAGAAGAGCATAGTTCAAACTCAACCTATAATTTGGGTAACTTTCTCAAGGAGAAAAAGAGAGAACCAAACAGCCAAATATTTCTCTATTATAGTTGAACTTGATCTGATGAATTGTTAGAAACTAAAGACCACCAACATAACTGAGAGGGGGGGGGGGCGTGAATCAGTTATCTGATAGCTAAACCATTTATCATCATTAACTTCAATATCAACTTCAACAGCTTTAAACCATATAATTAATGTAGTAACCAACCATAGAAGGATAATCATACACAATGACACAATAACACAAGATATGTTAACTAGGGAACCTCTTGATCAAAGAGTAAACCCCGGTGGGAATCATGCCCACAAAATGATGTACTAATATGAAAGTTCCTTGTTAGAGGATGGACCCTGTTAGGAGTGTTATGAAATACATTCAATACATATAAATCTCTGTTAGGAGATTTTTAATCCCTGTTAAAAGATTCTAACCCTGTTAGGAGTTATGGAAGACAGAAGGACCCACTGCCCAAACAGCTTCAGGGCACGATCTCTAAACTCACTGTCCAATAGATCTTAGGATTACTCAATAGAATAATATGAAATATGTTACCTCCTTCATACTATGCCAAAACCACACTCTCTACTACACAAGATCACAAATCCAGATCTTTGTACTTCGCAAGTCTTCCTTCATCATTGAATTAGCTCTTTTCTTCACTTCATGCATATATTCACATCACAACCTCCATAATTTCATATCACAACTATTAAAATCCTCATATAATAAGGAAAAAATTCCTTCCTTTATACCACACTCAAATAATTACAAATGAGTCGGCATGCAAATACAAAATAATAATTTCAACACGCTACATCAAAATTACATAAAACTGTCAGCTTCCAGATACAATAACTTCCCAATCATGTGACCTCAAAGTTTTTTCTATGAACCACATCACCAAAAATGAGTCTCAAACTTCCCTTTAACTTTTTAGAATCAGATTCCATCCCGGTTAGGAGATATCCTCCGATTACCAAAAACTGCTACACAGGAATACTGCCAAAATATTGCTTCCACCAAAATGCTTATAACTTTCATGAATAAATGAATTTATTTTTGTGCTCTTAACCATAGGCTAATAACACACCAAATAACATACCATCAACTGCACATAACTCAATCTATAATATAACATGTGCCCAAAACAAAACTCTATCTGCTTCTCTGCTAAACTCCAAAATATCATTGTGTTGACATCAATGACAATCATAGTCATGAATGCAACAACTACTACTATAGAATGACTGTCAAAGGCTTCAGCATTCATTCCTAAAAATCTCCCCCATTGGCATTGATGGCAACATAGATGAAAAACATCCAATGTTCCAAAAATCCAATCACTGTTGCTCAATTGCACCGCTACTCATCATCAATCAAATCTTGCTTCGTTATCCTATTCAATCTCTCAAAAAATGTAGTTCCTCAATGTTTCCTCAATTTTTTCCATGATTCTCTCCCCCATTGGCATCAATGATATAAATTCTATCACTATGTCAAACAATAGCTCAATTTCAAAAGACACTATTCAAAAAATACATTCACAAGAGTCCTCAATGACTCAGCTCAGATACACATACTCCCCCATAGAGGAAGTACCAACATCCAATCCAAAAAATAGATAGGGCCATAAACCACTAGACAGATGCAACCAACTGCATCATTACTCAAAAGTAGGCTGGGGCATAACCCCAAGCATACCTCTCAAATACTCAAATGTATCCTTAGGCAAAGGCTTAGTAAATATATCTGCTATCTGCTCCTTTGTGCTTATGTACTCCAGTCTAACTTCTTTATCTACAACTTTCTCTCTTACAACATGATACTTGATCTCTATATGCTTTGTTTTAGAATGTAAAACTGGATTCTTAGACATACTAACTATACTTGTATTGTCACAATATATGACAATAGTCTCATCAAACTTGATTCCAATGTCCATCAATATCTACTTCATCCATATTATCTGATTAAAATTGTTGGTTGCTGCTACATATTCTACTTCTACTGTACTTTGTGAGATACAATTCTACTTTTTTCTCAACCAAGAAACTAATCTTCCTCCAAGAAAAAAGGCTCCACCACTAGTGCTTTTATTTTCATCAATGATGCCTCCCCAATCAGCATCAGTATATGCACATAGGGTAAAATCATCAGAATTTTCATACCACAGTCCATAGTCCATTATGCCTCTAAGATATCTCAATATCCTTTTTACTGCTGCATAATGTGACTCTCTAGGTTCAACTTGAAATCTTGCTACCATCCCGACTGAATGTTGTATATCTGGTCTAGTGTGTGTCAAGTACTACAATCCACCAATCATAAATCTATATTTCTTTTACTCAACTTTTGGTGTCTCATCTTTACTAGATAGTTTATGTCCTATAACCATAGGTGTTCCAACTAGTTTACAATTCTCCATACCGAATCTTTTCAACAAATCATTCAAGTACTTTGTCTAACTTATAAAGATACCATCTTTGTTTTGTGTTATTTGTAATCCCAAAAATTATTTCATTTCTCCAATCATACTCATTTCAAATTCCATCTTCATTTCATCAACAAATTTGTCACTAGCTTCATCTTCTCCTCCAAAAATAATGTCATCAACAAAAATAACCAAAACTAACAATCCATTCTCAATTTCTTTTGTGTATAAGTTACTATCAACTGTTCCTTTTGTAAATCCCAATTTTAACAAATAATTATCTAATCTAGCATACCAAGTTCTAGGTGCTTGCTTTAGTCCATACAATGCTTTCTTTAGTTTACATACCATGTCTCCTTCTTGAGTCAAAGGAAAATCTTTAGGCTGCTCAATGTAGACTTCTTCCTCTAATTCACCATTCAGAAATGCTGACTTCACATCCATCTGATACACTTTGAATTTCTTAAATGTTGCATAAGCCAAAAATATTCTTACAGCTTCAAGTCTTGCCACAGGGGAAAAATTCTCTTCATAGTCAATTCCTTCTTGTTGTGAGTATCCCTTACATACCAATCTTGCTTTGTTTCTAATTACTTCTCCTTGTTCATTCATCTTGTTCCTGAATACCCATTTAGTTCCAATCACATTTTTGTTTTTAGGTCTAGGGACCAATTCCCATGTCTTGTTCTTTTCAATCTGATCCAATTCTTCTTTCATAGCTTTAATCCAATGTTCATCTTCACAAGCTTCATTAGTAGACTTAGGTTCAATTTGAGAAATCAAACATAAATGTACCTTCTTTCTAGTCATAACTCCTCTATCCAAACTTCCAATAACTTGCTCAACAGGATGATGTCTTGATATATACCTATTAGGTGCCATAGTCACTGATCTTTCTTCAACTATAGATTCTTCTCTAGATTCTTCTCTATTTTCTTCAGCATGCCTTTCATTCAACAATTCACTTTCAGTCTCAAAAAATTGTTCAATAGTTTCAATGTTAGGCTAAGGGTTAGTTCCTTCATCAGATTCATAATCAAGCATTCTTTCCTGAATTTTAAACTTCTCATCAACTTTTACATTTGCACTTTCAACAATAGTTTTAGTTCTCTTATTGTAACATCTATATGCTTTGCTTTTCAAAGAATATCCAAGAAAAAATCCTTCATCGCTTCTAGGATCAAACTTTCCTATATCATCATCTCTCTTAATATAACATTTGCTTCCAAAAATTCTACAATACTTAACTGAGGGTGCATGTCCAAACCATAATTCATAAGGTGTCTTGTCTGTGTCTTCTCTGATTTGTACTTTGTTCATTGTATATACCATTGTATTCACTGCTTCTCTTCACAATGTCTTTGCCAAATCACCTTCAAATAACATAGCTCTAGCTACTTTAGTTATTGATCTGTTCCTTCTTTCTACAATACCATTTTGTTTAGGTGTTCTAGGGGCTGATAACTGTCTGTTAATACCGTTCACTTCACAAATTGTGTTAAACTCTTTAGATGTAAATTCTCCACCTCTATTGGATCTCAAACATTTAATCTTCATTCCTAATTCATTCTCAACTTTATTCTTCATGACCTTAAACTTATCAAATGCTTCAAATTTTTCTTTCAAAAATGCAATCCACATCATTCTTGTAAAATCATCAACAAGAATCATAAAATACCTTTCTCCATAGAATCCTCTAGTCCTAGTAGGACCACTCAAGTCTATATGAACAATCTCCAACTTTTCTATAGATGTGAACTTCTTGCTAGGAAATGAGCTCCTTTTCTACCTAGCCATCACACATTCCTTGCAAATCATGTTAGTAGGCTTCATAATCTTAGGTAAGTCTCTTACTGTAAGTGTAGAACTCACTTTCACAATATTATCAAAGTTTATATGACAAAACCTTCTATGCCATAATGAACTGTCATCAATCTTAGTCATCAAGCATGTCATCTTAGTAGGGTTCAACTAAAATACATTACCTCTGGTTCTAGATCCAGTTCCAATTAGATTTCCATCTTTATCCTTAATCACACAAGTTTTCTCGGTAAACCAAACTTGATATCCTTTATCCACTAACTATCCAACACTCAAAAGATTATGTTTCAATCCATCAAAAAAGTAAACATCATTAGTATTAGTCTTTCCATCAAGAGTAATAGATCCTATACATTTAATCAAACAAGGTGCATTGTTACCAACTCTAACAACTCCTCCATCATAATTGTTAAACTTTATGAATTTTCCTTTATCACCAGTCATATGATGTGAACAACCACTATCTATAATCCAATCAACTTTCTTTTCAACTTGGGAAACTAAAGCTTTTTCTTCTTTAATATCAGATTTAGAATTTTCTTCCTTAATTGCTACAAATCCTATGTCATCAAAGTTATCATTATCACTGTCACTCAAATGTCTTTCAATTCCTGCTTCAATTTCTTCATCATTTGCATAATAACATTCTTTAGATCTTCTAGGCTTAAAATTGTTCCTATACTTCTTAACTCTCTTAGGACACTTAGATGCAAAATGACCATATTCTTGACATGTCCAACATTTAAAGATTTTCTTACCATCTAGTTCTCTTTCACAAGCAAGGCAATACTTTCTTCAATCTTCTTATCTTCATCAGATTTGGATCTGCTACTACTGCCATAATCTCCATTCACACTTGTACTTCTAGACAAAGTCAGTCTGATGCTAAGAGCACTGAATGTTGTCTCCACTCTAGGTAGTTCTCCTGATAATCTCAAATTCATCTTTGCTGCTTCCAATCTTCCAAGAAGAGTCTCTCTTGAAAATTTTGGTGTACAAGGTATCACTTGTTCAATCATTTGTGTAGTCTACCTAAATACCGGTGTCAATGTTCTCAAAATCTTCCATATTACTTCATTCTCTATCTTTTCACCTCCACAAGACTTTATTCCTGCAACAATTTCTAACATCCTACCAATATAGCTTCTAACAGATTCACCTTCCATCATTATTATGTCTTCAAATGCACAAATCCAATTATGTAACCTACCTTTCTTTGCATGTTCATCACCTTCAAAAGTAGAATGTAAAGCTTTCCAAATATCATGAGATTTAGTTAAACCTTTTACCTGACTGTATTCATTCTTGGGAAGTGCTGATAAAAGTGCTTCTCTTGCAAGTATGTTACACATAAATAGATCTACCTCATCTTTAGAACTTGTTTCAAGATTGTCTTCTTCAATTATAGTCCTTTCATTCCTTTTACTCAACGAATAACCTAGTCCTAAACACAAGAGATGTGTCTTCATCTTTTCTTTCCAGCTGTGAAAATTTACTCCATCAAACTTAGGGCTTTCTTTCTTGAAATTCACCATAGATCTCCTTAAGTTGTTAAACTTCTCTTTCAAGGACCTGTCACTCTGATACCAGTTGTTAGAAAGTAAAGACCACCAAGATAACTGAGAGGGGGGGGGGGGTGAATCAGTTATCTGATAATTAAACCATTTATCATCATTAACTTCAATATCAACTTCAACAGCTTTAAACCATATAATTAATGTAGTAACCAACCATAGAAGGATAATCATACACAATGACACAATAACACAAGATATGTTAACTAGGGAACCTCTTGATCAAAGAGTAAACCCCGGTGGGAATCATGCCAACAAAATGATGTACTAATATGAAAGTTCCTTGTTAGAGGATGGACCCTATTAGGAGTCTTATGAAATACATTTAGTACATATAAATCTCTGTTAGGAGATTTTGAATCCCTATTAAAAGATTCCAACCTTGTTAGGAGTTATGGAAGATAGAAGGACGCACTGTCCAAACAACTTCAAGGCAAGATCTCTGAACTCACTGTCCAACAGATCTTAGGATTATTCAATAGAATAATATGAAATACATTACCTCCTTCATACTATTCCAAAATCGCACTCTCTACTACATAAGATCACAAATCTAGATCTTTGTACTTCGCAAGTCTTCCTTCATCACTGAATTAGCTCTTTTCTTTACTTCATGCATATATTGGCATCACAACTTCCATAATTTCATATCACAACTATTACAATCCTCATATAATAAGGAAAACATTCCTTCCTTTATACCACACTCAAATAATTACAAATGAGTCGGCATGCAAATACAAAATAATAATTTCAACACACTACATCAAAATTACATAAAATTGTCAGCTTCCAGATACAATAACTTCCCAATCATGTGATGTTGAAATTTGTGTTGTGAACCATGTCACCAAAAATGATTTTCAAACTTCCCTTTAACTGTGTAGAATTAGATTCCATACCGGTTAGGAGATATCCTCCGATTACCAAAAACCGCTACACAGGAATACTGTCAAAATATTGCTTCCACCAAAATGCTTATAACTTTCATGAATAAATGAATTTCTTTTTGCACTCTTAACCATAGGCTAATAACACACCAAAGAACATACCATCAACTACACATAACTCAATCTACAATATAACATGTGCGCAAAAAAAAATTGTGCCTGCTTCTCTGCTAAACTCCAAAATATCACTGTGTTGACATCAATGACAATCATAGTCATGAATGCAACAACTACTGCTACAGAATGACTACCAAAGGCTTCATCATTCATTCCTAACATGGATAACATAAGTGAACTCATGAAGAACCTAAGCATAGAGAAATATATTACACCTAAGCCAATGGGGGAGAAGCCAACTGGACCTAACTCAAATGTTCAAGACTCCATAGCACTTGGAGTCCTTGCTAATTTCTAGCAGCCTCTAGGTAAGGGTAGTTTGAGGGCCCCAAAATGGTTGTAACTTTCTATAAGAAAAAAGCATAGTATTGTTCCTATGACAGTACCAGTAGAAGATATGGTAAGAAAATACCTAAGAAAAATTGTTAAGACTAAGAAACCAAGGCTTGAGGCTCTCGTGGAGGTACATGAAGCCATGGGGCATTGGATCCGTGATATTTTAAATCCTTCTACCAAAAAAATAAATGATGAATTCTCTCAACAAGACTTCAAGGTTGAAAAGGTGGATCTTTGTCAAGTGACCAGAGCTGTTGATATGAAGATTTTTTACTCAAGTAATAAGAAAATCAATTAGAGAATCTAGAGAGAGAGAGAGATCTTCTACCAACTATTCCTATTCCTATTAGGACTTACTCTAGGCCTATTCTTGACCTATCCTAGGGTTCTCTTAGACCCTATTCACTGAGGGATTCTTGACAATCCCCTCCTCTCCTTAAGATCTCACTACCAAGAAGTACAACTCAATCTTGTTCTCAATTCCCTTCATAATAATTCAACTATGGAATTCATCATCTCACCCAAATACCTAATACCATGTGGAAAGTATGATAGAAGGCTCATTTTGTATTTTTTTTATCTCATTTGAGGTGTTTCATCATTTATCTTCCTTCTCCCACAAGATGATCTCCAAAATCTAGACCAAAAGCTTACTAGGTCCTTGTAGGTCTTCCAACACACCTTTTAGGGAATAACTTCACAAGTTTCCACACAAGTTGTCAAAAAATAACATATTCAGATACCCTTTTTGAATTTATCAAGGATTCTCAACTTCTTAGGTCCTTAATCCCTCCGTATAGTGCCTTCCTACATTCAATCCTATTTTTTAGGCCTAATTAGGCCTCACTGGTTTTTAGTGAGGGTTTGATGAACACACCTCTTTCTAAATTGTTCAAAGGCTCTCCTTCTTAGGATTGAGTCTTAATAATCACTTTTCTATAACTGGATTGACTCCTTCAATCCCTGAGCCCTCTCCCATTTGCTGGATCAAAGTCAAGCTCACTAATCAGGCATACTCTGGCTCACCTAGGGCTTGACCATAAAACTATTTCATCTACAAACTTGACCATATAAACACATATTTAAAAATTATATACAATTCCCTAACATATTCCAGAAGGTCATACAAATCCTTCCATGGAAACTCATGTTAAAGCCATTTATTCAGCCTCTACTTTGAACACACCAGTGAACTAGTCACAAAGGAGGATTTAATTTGCAAAGAAAAAAAGAAACCTATCTACTCAAACCAAAAAAAAAATCAACTTATAAAAACATGGAGAATCACTACATGCAATGTAAATGCTCTAGTCTAATCCATGATGAAGGATAGCTGAGCTTTCTATTCCCTGTTATGTTGGCACATTCACACCAGTCCTTTTACAAAATGAAAACAACACTAAATTATGATATCCAACCCTATTATTTGGTTAGAAAAAGACATTTATAGGTTCATACAACCGAGCTAGGTTGGTTAGAACCATCTAACTACTTCTGGCCCTTGGACAACCTCTTTGACAATTTGTTGTCATGACAACTTTGCCAAATTGCAAGATTGTCATTGACAACTTTTACATCTTGCATGACAACTTTTCCTAGGTTTTGTCAATAGGTCTAAAAAGACCTCTAATGCTAACTTGAGACTTCTAGGACCCCTCCTTCACTCATTTCCTCTTTTTTCATAGTCAAATTAGTTCTTTGACTGAATGGGATAATCAAATGGCTTACAAGTCATACTCCTTAGGTCTCATACCTAGTAAAATATTCACTAAGACACCTAGTAACCTTCCTAAACATTTTATTTGGATCTCAACACACACACACAAAAAAGGGACTCACTAATTCCTTATTGCATAGTGACTTGGGTAAGGTCACTACAAGCCAAAACTAGGAGCTAGGTTGGACAAGAACCTAGGTGCTCCTGCACCATAGTCCCCCTACAAAAAGAAGCTAAGTTTCATTAGGAGACAAGAGTTATACATCAATTCCTAGCTTCTTAAAATTGTTCTCTTCAATCCATTGAGCCTCTGATTTAGGTAGAGACTTCCACTTCACAAGGTGTTCCATGTAGACCCCATGCCTAGTTTTTTTCTTCACCCTTGAGTCTAGTATCCTCTCAGCTTGAGGCTTCACTTGAATTGGTATTTTGAGGTCTTTGAAATCATAATGGACATCTGGAATGTGTTCTTCTTCCTTCACATTAGGTCCTTTTTATATAACCAAGTCTTGGACATTGAAAATCGGAGAGATAGATGGGTCACTAGGAAGGCCTATTTTATATGCATTTGAGCCATACTTGGCTAGAATCTTACATGGTCCAACTCTCCTCATTTGATGCTTACTAGGTATGCCCTTCTAAAGTCTTTCTTTATTGAGATGTGCCATCACCCAATCTCCTACTTCAAACTATAAATCCTTCCTCCTTTCATCAACTCTAGCTTTCCCTTTTTTTATTGGCTTCTACTAATGTCCTCCTTACCTATTCATGGACCTCTTGCATGGATTGAACAAATTCATCAGCATGACAACTCACTCCCCCTTGATTACCAAGTTCTCTAAGCTCACACACACCTCTTGGGTGCATGCCATACACCACTTCAAATGGGCTCTTACTGGTAGACCTATTTATGCTATCATTAATATAAGAAAATTTAGCTTGTGGTAACACCTGGTCCCACACTTTCCCATACTCCTTTGTAAGACATCTTAAGAGGTTTCCCAACACTCTAGATTTATCACCTCTATTTGGCCTCCATTTGAGTATGATAGGTTGACCCAAATGCAAGGTTGGTTCCTAGTCTCTTCCAAAAAGTCTTTCAAAAATGCCCCATGAATTTGACATCCCTATCTAACACTATGTTGATTGGTAGTCCATGAATCCTTACCACTTCCTTGAAGAATAGATGTGCTATATATGTGGCATCATGTGTGGTCTTACATGGTATGAAATGGCTCCTTTTGCTAAACCTATCTACCACCACATAGACACTATCAAAACTAGTAGTTGTCTTAGGCAAACCTACTATAAAATCCATACTTAGACACTCTCATGGCCTCTTAGGGATTGGTAAAGGCTGATATAACCCTACATTGGTAGATGTACCTTTGGATTTTTGGAAAACAATACATTTCTCTACATATCTCCTAACATCTCTTGGCATCTTTGGCCAATAGTAGAACCTTTGCACTAGGTCCAATGTCTTATTCAAGCCAAAGTGTCCACTAAGGCTCCCATTGTGATTTTCTTGTATAAGGTTCTCCCTCATTGAACCTTTGGGTACACATAACTAGTTACCCTTGAATAACAAACCATTCTGCAATGTTTAGTCAGAAAACACACTATGAAAGTGATTCTCAAAGTCTTCACATACCTTATATTCCTTGGAGAAGTCCCCATCCTCCTTGTAGAGTTCCTTAAATCTCTCCACACCAATGCTTTGAAGCTAGATTTCTTGGACAGTTAGCAACCTTTAGCTTAATGCATTAGCTACCTTATTCTTAAGACCCTTCTTATGTTGGATGGTAAAATTATAGGCTTGGAAGAACTCCATCCACTTGATGTTCCTATGACTTATCTTATCTTGAGTGTTAATGTAGCTTAATACTTGATTGTTTGTATAGACTAAAAAATCTTTAGGCAATAGATAGTGCCTCCACTTTTTAAGTTCTTGGATCAATGCATAGAGTTCCAAATCATATGAGGAATACCTTGACTTAGCCTCATTTTATCTCTCACTGAAAAATGCAATCGGTCTTCCTTCTTGGTTGAAGATTGCTCCCACAGCTATGTTGCCTGCATCACATTCAACTATAAATAGCTTGTCAAATTTTGGTATTACTAAGATAGGCTAAGTTTCTACTCTTTTCTTCAATCTTTCAAACCCCTCTTGAGCATCTTTGGTCCACACAAACTTGGTTTTAGCTCCACCTTTGATATTATTGCATGGGTACACATATTTCACTAAATCCTCTTACAAACTTCCTATAGAACTGAGCTAATCCATGGAAGCTCCTCACTTCTATCCCTATTTTAGGAGTGGGCCAACTTAGTATGGCTTTCACTTTACTTGGATCCATCTTAAGGTCATCTTGAGACACCACAAAGCCTAGGTACACTAGCTCTTGTTTAAGGAATTCACTCTTCTCTAGATTTATGGCTAGTTTCTCCTCTTGTAACCTTCTTAGGACAACCTCTAGGTGTTGCATGTGTTCCTCCTTAGTCTTTCTAAAGATGAGGATGTCATATAGGTACACCATAACAAAACTACCAATGTAATCTTTTAGGACCTCATTCATTAACCTCATGAATGTACTAGGTGCATTTGTAAGCCCAAGGGGATGACTAACCATTCATAAAGACCCTCATTAGTTTTGAAGGATGACTTCCACTCATCCCCTTCCTTCATCCTAATTTGGTGATACCCACTTTTAAGGTCAATTTTGGTAAAATATTGAGACCCTCCAAGACAATCCATAAGATCTTCTATTCTAGGGATAGGAAACCTATATCTAATGGTAATCCTATTAATTTCCCTAGAATTAGTACATAACCTCCACTTATCTCCCTTCTTTGGTTCCAAAACCACTAGGATAGCACATGGACTAATACTCTTTCTTATTAGCCCTTGATCAAGAAGTTCTTGAATCTTCCTTGCAATCTCCTTATTCTGGTCCAAGGTCATGTTATATGCTGCTTTATTAGGAAAAGATGCTCCTGGTACAAAGTCAATTTGATGACTAATTTCTCTTTGAGGAGGAATATTAGCTAGTGTCCCATCACTTATTATATCTTTAAATTGGTCTAGTAGATGCTACACTTCTTTTGGCAACATAGGGTGTAGAACCTTGGTCTCCTCCTTGGGTTTTAGGACTATGGCTAGCCCTACTTCCTCTTCATTGAGTTCATGCAAGAACTCCTTCCCACTCATCAAGAGTACATTAGGATCACTTGAACTTGTAGCTCCTTCTTCCACAAGTGACTTTATTTTATAAGTCACTCCATCTTTCTTGAAGTTATACACATTCTTCTTTCCATGGTAGGCTGCATCCCAGTCATATTGCCATGGCCTTCCTCATAGAAAATGGAAAGCTTCCATTGGTAGGATCTCACATAACATCTTTTCTTGATAGCCACCTATCATGAATTCCACCCACACTTTTTCATTTACTAGAACATTATGCCCCCTATTTAGCCAAGTCACCTTGTAAGGATGTGTATGAGGTATTCTTTCAAGTTTCAAATTTTGGATTGCTTCCTTTGATATTATGTTATTATTTGAACCTAAATCAATTATAACCTTGAAAACTTTTCCAAGGATCTTTCATTTGATCATAAAAAGATCCCTCCTATGCTTAGGTTCTTCCTTGACATGTTCCTTTAGTAGAAATATCCTAAACATGAGGTTCTCACCATGTTCTGAATCCAAATTCACCTCTAGTGACTTCACACTACTCTCTTCCTCTTGGGCATAAACTATCTTCTTCTCTCCTTGGGAACTAGTAGCTTTAACAGGACACCTATAGGCAGGATGGCCTAGTTGTCCATAATTGTAAAACTTCATGCTTGCAAAGTGTGACTATTTGCTGAAACCACTTGATCTATCTCTACCACTTTGGAATCCTCTACCTCTACCATAATTCCCTCTTCCACTTGGCTCACTAGTTTTTTCAACCATCTTGGAGTCTCCTTGACTTCTAGGTTCAGTGCTCCTACCACCATAGCCACCTCTATGTCCCCTACAGTCTCTCTCTCTACCTCTACCTCTTGGATTAGAGTCTTGCTTCATCTTGTTCTTTTATTCTACTTTAGGTGCTAATTGGAAGCACTTGTGGATAGTAGTAGGAGTCCATAAACAAATTTCTTCCTAAATAATCCACCTTAATCCACCCAAGTATCTAGCAACCAGATACTCTCCTCTTCTTGAACCTTGGATCTCAAATAGAATTTTTGAAACTCCTCGGTGTAAGAAGCCACATCCATCTCTTTTTGTCTAATATTTTTCCTCTTCTTATGCATTTAGATCTCATGATAGTCTAGTAGATAGTTATCTTTGATCTTTGTGACCATAGCTCTCCAATTTTCTATGGGTATTTTCCCTTCTCTTTCCATCTCTTCTTGAAGGAATTTCCACCATGTTAGGGCTTGTCACCTTAGCCTTGATCTATCCACCTTCACCCTTTGTTCCTTTGAGATACCTTCATAATAAAATTGATTCTCCATCACTTCAATCCACTCCATCACTAGCTCTGAATCCATCTTGCCAGTGAACATGGGTATCCCCAGAAGTTCCTTGCCTCCTAATGACTTAATTTATTTTAGGAAAGGTTCTTCTTGTATTGGTGGGTCTAGTTCAGGGATGTAATCTTCATCAGCAATCTATTTGCCTTTGTCATCTTCTACTGCCATATTTTCCTTCATTTTCCTAGTAGTCTCTGCCACTTCATCAAGATTATCTTTCAAAGCTTCAACAGTCTCCTCTAGGAGCCTATTTCTTTCTTTTTGTTCAACCACTTCTCTAGCCAATTCTGCATTGATCACCATAGTATTAACCCTAATGGATTCACTTCTTTCTGGCATACACTTTCCTCTACCCAAGCCTTTCAATGGCTCTGATACCAATTTGATAGGGAGATCTTCTACCAACTAGTCCTATTCCATTTAGGACTTACTCTAGGCCTATCCTTGACCTATCCTAGGGTTCTCTTAGACCCTATTCACTAAGGGATTCTTGACAATCCCCTCCTCTCCTCAAGATCTCACTACCAATAAGTAAAACTCAATCTTGTTCTCAATTCCCTTCATAATAATTCAACTATGGAATTCATCCTCTCACCCAAATACTTGATAGCATGTGAAAAGTATGATAGAAGGCTCATTTTTTATTTTTTTGATCTCATTTGAGGTGTTTCATCATTTATCTTCCTTCTCCCACAAGATGGTCTCCAAAATCTAGACCAAAATCTTACTAGGTCCTTATAGGTCTTCAAACACATGTTTTAGGGCATAACTTCACAAATTTCCACACAAATTGTCAAACAAATCACATATTTAGATACCCTTTTTGAATTTATCAAGGATTCTCAACTTCTTAGGTCCTCAAGCCCTTTGTACAGTGCCTGCCTACATTCAAGCCTAGTCTTTAGGCCTAATTAGGCCTCACTGGTTTTCAGTGAGGGTTTGATGAACACACCTCTTTCCAAATTGGTCAAAGGATCTCCTTCTTAGTATTGAGTCATTGATTTCCAATAATCAATTTTTTGCAATTGGATTGACTCCTTCAATCCCTGAGCCCTCTCCCATTTGCTAGATCAAAGTCAAGCTCACTAGCCGGGCATACTCTAGCTCACCTAGGGCTTGACCATAAAAATTTTCCATCTAAAAACATGACCATATAAACACATATTTACAAAGTATATATAATTCTATAACACATTCCAGAAGGCCATACAAATCTTTCCATGGAAACTCATGTTAGATCCATTTCTTCAACCTCTACTCTGAACACACCAGTCAACTAGTCATAGAGGAGGATTTATTTTGCAAAGCTACAAAGAAACCTATCTACTCAAACCAAAAAAAAAATCAACTTAGAGAAACATGAAGAATCACTACATGCAAAGTAAATTCTCTAGTCTAATCCATGATGAAGGATAGTCGAGCTTTCTATTCCCTGTTACGTTGGCATAGTCACACTAGTCCTTTGACAAAATGAAAATGTAATGCCAACGGTAGCGTATCTGACTAAATTGAACACTAAATTATGAGATTCAATGCTATGTTTTGGTTGTAAAAATACATTTATAGGTTTATAAAAATGATCTATGTCGGTTAGAACCCTCTAACTACTTCTAGCCATCGGACAGCCTCTTTGATAATTTGTTGTCATGACAACTTTGCAAAATTGCAAAGTTGTCATTGACAACTTTTACATCTTGCATGACAAATTTTCCTAGGTTGTGTCAATAGGTCTAAAAATACCTCTAAGGATAACTTGAGACTTCTAGGACCCCTACTTCATTTTTTCATAGTCAAACTAGTGCTTTGACTAACTGGCATAATCAAATGGCTTACAAGCCATACTCCTTAGGTCTCATACCTAGTAAAACCTTCACTAAGACACCTAGTAACCTACCTAAAACATTTCATTTGGATCTCAACACACACACACACACACACACAAAAGGGAATCACTAAGTCCATATTGGACAATGACTTGGCTAAGGTCAATACAAACCAAAACTAGGAGCTAGGTTGGCCAAGAACCTAGGTGCTCCTGCACCAGAGAGAGAGAGAGAGAGAGGGTTAGTTGATAGTTGCACCACTGGGTTTCTTCCAAACTATTCATCCTGGTACCAAATAGACTATACCATTAGTTCCATTTGGGCTGGTAAATGCCAATGACAATTCTATTTTTACCACTGAGTCACTAGAATGTGTGTGACCATGCTGGACCAAAGTGTCCCCAAGGTGCACTAAGCACGATTGGGAAGCAATCTTTCGAGGCTTCTATCTTGAACCTCATGAAAGGTATTAAAAAATAGTGAGATGCTATAGGATTGTCTTTCAAAGGCCTACAATAACCTCTCTCCATTCTAGGAAATTAATTTTTTGTTAATTTGGTACTCCAATCTTGCTTGATGCCCAAACTTACATTGAGGGTCATTTGAAAGTTGCACCACTAGGTTTCTTCAAAACTGTTCAACTTGGTATGAAATGGACCATGCTATTAGCTCTGATTGGGTGGTTAAATGCTAGTGACAATCCTATTTTGACCACTAAGTTACTAGAACGTTTGTGACCATGCCGTACCAAAGTGTCCCCAAGGTGCACTAAGCATGATTTGGCAGCGATCTTTCAAGGATCATATCTCAGACATTGTGAGAGATATCGGTGAACCATAAGATGCTATAGGACCTTTTTTATAAGTTCTACAATAACCTTTCACTTTTCTAGGTGATTCAAATTTGTTTGAATTTGGCACGCCAATCTCTCTTGATGCCAAAACTTGTAGTCAAGGTCAGTTGAAAGTTGCACCACTGGGTTTATTCCAAACCATTCATCCTGGTACTGAATGGACTACACCATTAGCTCTGATTGGGTGGGTAAACACTAGTGACAACTCCATTTTGACCACTGAGTCAATAGAATGTTCATGACCATGCCAAACCAAAGTGTCCCTAAGGTGCACTAAGCATGATTGGATATCAATATTTTGAGGCTTATATCTCAAACCCCATGAGAGGTATCAACAAACTATGAGATGCTATAGGACCTCATTTATAAGGCCTACAATAACCTCTCTCTATTCTGGTAGATTTCATTTTTTTTAATTTGGCACGCCAATCTCTCTTGATGCCAAAACTTGTAGTGAGGGTCAGTTGAAAGTTGCACCACTGGGTTTCTTCCAAAACATTTGTCATGGTACCGAATGGTCTATTCCATTAGCTCTATTTGGGTGGTTAAAGGCTAGTGACAACCTCATTTTGACCATAGAGTCACTAGAACATTCACGAACATGCCGGACCAAAGTGTCCCCAAGGTGCACTATGCATGATTGGACAACGATCTTTTGAGGCTCATATCTCAGACCCCGTGAGAGGTATTAACAAACTATGAGATGATAAAAGATCATGTTTTTTAGTTCTATAATAACCTCTCTCCTTTCTGGGAGATTCAAAAAAAATTGAATTTGGCACACCAATCTTGCTTGATGCCAAAACTTGCATTGAGGATCAGTTGAAACTTGCACCACTAGGTTTCTTCCAAACCGTTCATCTTGGTACCGAATGGTTTACACCATTAGCTCTTGTTGGGTAGGTAAATTATAGTGAAAACCTCATTCATAACATGAATTCATTAGAACATTCATGAACATGTCAGACCAATGTGTCCCCAAGGTGCACTAAGCACCATTGCATATGTCGGTGAGTGTTCTGGTGTGTCAGGAGGCAAAGTGGGACCATTCCTAGGGTAAACCTACCCAACCAGACATGATGGAAGCATCAGTTTGTGCCCATAATGAACATATGTTTCTTCTCCAATGGAGATGGGGACATGACCATAAAAGGTCATTGGAAAATGTAAAGATACCAAAGATGGTCATTTGAATGCATTATGAAATGTGTCTATGATTTGAAATGGAGTAAATTAATTTTCTATTATTTTATTATAACTTCCATGTCTGTATTTCATTATTTAATTAGTATTTGAAGGAAATGAATTAGCTAGTGTCTTTTACAATAGTGTTTGGTTGCAGGGATATGCAGGATATATGGTGGTGGAGAGATCACAAATGGTGGTGAATGTTGATTGAAGGTGCATGAAGTAGCACCAATCATTTTTGCGAGCATATACTCCAATGAATGAGTATATTTTGTGATGGATCTGTGCTATTGGGGTCCATAGGGATGTTTTAGATCTATTGGGGGGATCTAGAGAGATTTGCAAGAGTCTTTTTGAACAAGCCCTGGCCTAGAGACCATAGAAAGGAGGGTTCGGTACCTAGATTGATAGGTCATTATTTTCTCAATAACAATTTGACAAAATATTGATGTAGAATCATCATTCCATGAATTTTCTTACTGATTCTCATGTAATGATGTGTCTTTGACATGTATAATAGATTTCTAAGATGATACATTGTATAAGAGTTGATTTGACAAGGTGATCACCAGATTTGTCAAGTGAACTTTGAAGGATTTGCTTGGTTGAGAGCATCAGATACACATGAATACAATGTAGCACATAAATTTTGAATTCACTTAAATGATGAATTACACATGTGAACACACATAGCACATAAAGTGTACACATAAATTTTCTTAAGTCATGAAGCATACATGTAGCACATAGATTATAAAGCATACACATAAATTCACTTAAGTCATGCACATAGCCCATACACATGAATTTAGGTTATGAAGAATGTACTTGAATATACATGAATATACTTAATGCATAAATTGTACACATGAGTACATACACACAAGCATATTTACATACTAACAATGAATAAATGAACACACAATTAACAAATTGGATCGAATATCAAGTTTCATATATATCAAAATAAATAATAATTATGTACATATTTACAAACTCAACATATCTAGATACAATGTGGCATACACCATCTCAAAATGTGTCATGTGGTATCTCAAAATAAGAATTTCAACTATAAATGTTTCTAGGACATCCTATTCTACTGGTGGATCATCAAAATTCAGCCTCTTTGAAGTACTCTTTAGCTCTGATGGATCCTGCATTCAAACACAAAAGTGAAACCCCAAGTTAGATTACTTAATTTATATAGTTTCTATAAATAAAAAGTAAAAATTTAAAATCATTGTCAACAAAAATAAAATAAATAATAACTAAAATTGAACTCTCATGTTCCTCACCTCTTTGTCTCCTCACACGGACAGGAGACCTAATATATGTCCTTGGTAATGAACGAACAATGTCACCAATGTCGACTTTGACCTATATATGTTTATGAACATGAGATTGATCTATGAGTTATACTATTTAATGTTAAATCCTTGGTAGCAAATATATGTTTACAAAATAACTGAATTAACATTAAAACCTACCTATGTTGAAATTTCTTGAGGAATTATCGGTTGAGTAATTAGCGATAAAAACCCTTGGCATTCTACCTCCCTCAAACTAGGGGTGACCTACAAAAGTCAAATGGATACTTCATGCAATCATGACTTGATCATATTATATATACTTGATAGTAAAATAAACACAAATAACTTTAGAAATATACGTACCATGGGGCTATCATTGCAAATTAAGATGCATGTGACTCTATCATGGCGAAAGGGTCTCACAACATCATTAGACACCACCCTATGTCAAATAAACCATGTAAATTAAAAATAAGTACACACAACAAACAAGTATACATGTATGCATAAACAATCTAAATTAATTAAAATTGTAGTCCCCTTGTCCATGCTAGATGCCTAAACCCCCTCACATTGCCCCCCAGTGGCACCTAGTGACACCTGCATTAGTATGTAATAAGATGATCATAAAAATTAGAAAACACATGTACATATACTATTATAATAAAATGAAACCAATGAGTACATTAAATTATATGTACCGTGAAAGTGTCAAGGCCAAATGATATGGCCAAATGTGTGGACCCCTCCACCTATGCCATCTCCTCCTCTATCATCAACTGAACATAAATGTAACTGTTACCCAAATTTTCATATACATACAAATTTGGCAAAAAACCACCCCCAGGCCTCTATTTTTATCTTGTCAGACACCCAAAAAAATAAAAATTCATGAGTCTACCTCTTTTCCCCTGGTCTCTGCAATATCTTCTAGGTCTCTAGCTAGAAGAAAAACCCTTAGAAAAATTCATAAACTAGTCATTACCCTGCAAAACCCTTTGGCCGCATTATATTTTTATGTTACTTTATCCTGAAAACTTAAGTTCTCATATTTGCATGTGCATTTTAAAAATCCTTCAGTCGCCAAGTCTTTGATTCCCATAGGTTAACCCCTTAACATTTAGCGATCCCGTGAGCGTTTACCATTTCAGTTGGTGGTCTTAGTTCGGCAGCCAGGTCAGATTCTAGATCTGATAGTTTTCGCATGATTTCATGGCCCCGAAAGATTCCATGAGATCTTGTGACGATCGTTGATCTTCCTGCCTGCAGAGTTCATCTTGTCAGTGGGACCAGTGTCACCTCGTCTTATTTGGTAGTTTTTGATTCATTAGTGGTGTCTGATTTGATAGCTTGTTAGTGGGGCTATCTTCCTTGGCAGGTTAAGTTCTGACTTAATTGTGTGGTCATCATTATACCAGGGGCTCAAGATGCGAACTAGTTAATTTGGCGGTATAGCGACAGCCATTGATCCTCCTTCATTGTCAGGGACAGTTGCAACATGGATCTATTTGGTAGCTTGTGATTGGTCATTTGAGAATATAGGTGGAAGGATGTTAGTGGGGCCAAGTATCTACAAATGTGTTAGAAAGACTAGGATCTACTATGGTCATATGATCTCATAGAATCTTCTGACCCTATGAGATCATACCCCCACCGTTAGATCAAAATCTCAGGCAGTGAGTCTGACGTTAGAAGAATGTGACATGTATCCAAGGGGGTGGCATTTGATTGGTTGGTGAGTATGCAATGTGTATGTTGTCAGTGGGCCCATGGGGTTAGGGGTTTCTAAAGAGGTTAACCTGCAATTAGATCTCCCACCTGTCATTATACTAGAGATCCAAAAAGCTTGATCGTTATCATAGTGGTATTGCGATAGCTGTCCGATGGTGTTCTTAGGGATGTGGGTCCAAGGTTTGTCAAGGACGCTGACTTGCTCATTAGTGATTGGCTACTAACTTCCACAGTGGTGGTTGACTTGTCAGAGGGGTTTTAAAAGTGTTTTTCTAGGCCTATCTGAGCCGTCCAATCTGCCGAGAGATAAATGATTGACGATTGTGTTTTAAATCGACCAGCTAGCCATTCTTTTTCAAATTTAAATATTTCTTCAGCTGGCTTTGCTAGGGTTTGTGTTTTGTGGCCATGCACAACAAATGGGTAGCTGGAATTGAATTCCTCAAGATAGTGAAGGTTGAGGGGATAATAACAGAGGATCTGATCTTCAGGACCATGGATTTTATAGAGTACCACATCGTGCTGAAGGCTTTAATGAGCTTGGTGCCACCTTTTGCAGGGTTAATCATTTTAAACCCAGATATCAAACTAGGATCAGATTTGGATGCATTCATGGCTTAGTGGAGTTGCAGGTAGGTAGATGGATCAAGTTTGATGTGTCTATACATGTGCTTAGTACCAGGATCAACACACAAGGAAGAGATTTGATTTGATCACCAGCTCTTCTTAGAGATTTGATGATGGTAATCAATGTACCATTAGGGTCTGATATTTTATTGTGAAAATCTTGTAGCCCCAGTTAGGTTTTGCTCCTGCCTCCATGCAGGAGATGCATATATTATATTTTTGGAGCCTTAGTGCGTAAGAGGTTAGAGAGTCCACATTTTGTAAAGAAGAAAAGGTTCTTTTCTTAGAAGGCTATCTGTGGTAATTTCTTGCCCTCTAGTCCTCTACATTCTATAACCTCCTATTGGTAATTCAGAGATTGAAGATATTTTGTGACATTTCTCATGTCCCTATGCCTTTTTGTGTGAGTTATCTCTTATTGAATCAAAGTATTTATATGTTTCTCAATGATATCTTAGGGTTCTTGATCCTTCTTTCTTTCTACAAGTCACGTGTATTATTGTGAATGATTTGATGTGAATCCTTTTGTGGGTATACTACAACCCCTTAACAATCTTGTCTCATTCTTATACCTAGTTGCAGAGGTGAATGTTTGTTTGCAGGTCATAGATTGTCATCTACTCCAAAGAGTGTTATTGTTTGTGAAAGAATCTCTTTCTTTCCCTGAATGCCCCTCTTTATTTTCAAACCCCTCTATGAAACACTTATGCAAGCCTATTTAGGAAGTTGTGATCTACTAGACCTAAGTCTCTCATTGATTTCATCCTACATACTAAGATCCAAACCCTAGTTTTGGTGCATCACCTAGTAGGTAGTTTGCTTTCCAGTCATTTCCCTTTCCAAGCATTCCTTCTATCCTTTTCTCTCAAAAATTTTACTTTTCATGTCTAGAAGCAAATTAAGGTGATTATCCAAGAGGAACCAGCCTAGAACCTAGAGGTCTCATCTCAATTAGCATAGGTCCCACACCTAGAGATGATTCCCATGTTATAATAGGTTATCAAGACTATAAGAGCTTGAGAGAAAGGTGCAAACTTAGCGTATAACAATTCTAGCACACCTGGTGGGATAGTAAAAAGATCAGATTCATGTTTGAAGATATGCTATCTCTGATATATAGATTGCATAATACAAACTTTTAGAAGTCATTCTATCAAGTATATCTGGTGACTCCATGGATTTCAAAGATCAGGTCCAACCTTGTTTAAGGTTTATTAGAAATATTGAGACTAGGAGCTCAAAGCCTACTAAATTTTTAGAGTTGCCCTCAAGAAGAAGTCACAAAGGCAGGTCAACTCAAAGAACATCCCCTACAAGGAGAGTTCAGTCTATACCTCCTGATACTCCAGAAAGGAGACCTTTCCCCTTTCATTCTAGAAGAAGAGGCAGGTCTCTAACCATAGATCTAAAGGAGGATTCAAATCCAGTAGCAAATACAACTCACATAGTTGTCAATCTTCAGATTCCAGCTCCTACAATGGCTAGGCATTTTTTCTTTGCACCTTTCAACCAAGGGAGTCCATTGGCCTTTGCTAAACATCATGATGTACCCTTGGTGGCACTCAAGAGTATACCTAATTTCATAGGTGAAGGGTAGACAACTTCTTTTGAACACATAAGGGATGTGACCACCATCTGTAACATACACAACATAACCCAAGAGGATGTGGCCATAAAATTATTAGCAGCCTCTTTAAAAGGGAAGGCTCTTGAATGGTTTAGAACTCTAACTATTGGCTCTATTACTTCATGGGATGAGTTAGGGGATGCATTAAGTAAACATTTTGAGGATAAATCAAATAACTTGTCTCTAGTTGAGCAATTAACAACTATTAAGAGAGACCCTCAAGAGTAGATGACAGATTACAATAGTAGATTCCTTAAGACATGGAATAGAATTCCAATCTCCATGAGACCATCAACTGACCATGCTTTCCTTTACTACATACAAAGTATGAATGGTCAAATCTCTATCATGATCTAGTCTATGGGTGGTACTTCTTTACCCCAACCCTTTGACATGGCTATCAGGGCTGAAAATTGTCTAATCTAAGTAGGCATGATTTCTAGAAGACCTCCAATGCCCATTTCTCCTAGCCTTTAGCCCATTGCACCTGCACAAGTACCCCCATTTACCCCTATTCCCACCATATCAGCACCTCAAGCTAGTACCAGTGGTCAAGAGCTAATAGTTAGTTTCTCTCAAGAGCTACAAGAGATAAAGAATAGCCAATAGAGTAGTCAACAGGAAATGACAAACTTGTTGCAGACCTTGACTAAAGAGGTCACAAATCTAAAGAAACAAGGTCAAGGAATCAGACATCCATTTCAACCACAAGGCTAAGGTCCTAATCAGCAATATGAAAATCAAGGACAACCTTATCAACAAAATAGGCCACCATACCAAGGAGGCTATCAAGGACAAAGACAAAGCTTCAATCAGAGACCATTCCAACCATATAATCCTGTACCTCTAAATTCTACAAATTCGGTGAGGAATATGGTTCCTAGTCAAAATAATATGGCTATGGATAATGAATGGTGCTTTCCTTTTAATCAGACTCATAATCAGGCTACATGTTCAAATGGATGGATGAACCAAGCTCTAATGGTTCAAAATGCCTCCCAAGCTCAATCAGAGGTTTCATCCAGTGGGTCAGTTCCTCAACAAGAATCACAAGACAATGAGACTGCTCTCTTCAATTGGGAGCAACCAAACTTTAGTGGAGTCAATGATGAGGTTTCTTTTGTTTCCTATACAAGAGAAAAGAGAAGAGCTCAAGACATGGAGAGAGCAGACTCTAATGCCAAAGCTACTACATCTACAGAGCCACTGCAACAAGCTGCTCCCATCACACCTAAGGAGGCTCCTGTCATTATAAGCAAAGAAGGCCAAATTCCAAAGGAAGTGGAGCCCATCATAGTAAAGGCACAACAAAGAGTACACATTTTGACACCTTTTAATATTGTAGACAACATGAAGAAGGTGAATGTCACCATGTCCATGTGGGACTCTTTGGCTCTTCCAGGATAGCCTAAAATTTTGAAGAAGGCCATGATAGAAGTGACAACTCCTCAACCTACAAAAGAAGCTGCAAAGCCAGTGTTGGTTAACACTGATCAAGAAAAGGAGACTCCAAGCAGCAACTCCAAGGACAATGCCATTAAAGGTAGGAATTCAAAGCCACCTCCCTTTTATGTATCTTTAATCATTGGAAAATCTTTAGTACATAATTGTATGGTAGATAGTGGAGCTACTAGCACTGTAATGCCCAAGAAAGTAGCTGACCAGTTAGGACTAAAATATGAACCCTTTCAAAAGAAGGTTACCCAACTTGATGGATCCTCAATCAATACTATAGGTGTGGCCAAGGATACCAGTCTAATCATTCATGCTAGTCCTAATTTTTCCATCCTCCTTGATATATATATTATAGATCTCCCTGCATTATTTGCTATATGTCTTTCAAGGGAGTTTACAACCAAGATAGGAGGTTATCTATCCTCTGACTAGTCTCACATGCTATTTCATACAAGGTATGGGACCAAGGTAACCATTAAGTCAAAACCATTAGCAGCACACCATATAGAACCTTATGTGTCCAATACCATCAATGTAAACTACCCTATATTTGATGATAGTGACTTCCAAACTATTAGTGAAGCAGGCACAAAGATAGAGAGTATCCCTGATATTTTTCTAGATGAAAGAGCTTTAGAGGCCCAAGAAAATATTATTTGGGATTTTGGTTTGGGAAGTTATTTAATACAAGAAAATGATGTCATAGAGCCAAACCTTTTCAAAGAAGATGTTGATTCAGAGGATCAGAATAATCAAGTTTGGGAACTATTTTTGATGGAGCTAGAAGTAGGCATGGTTCTGGTGGTGGTGCTATGTTAGTGTCCCCAAAAGGAGAAAGGTATTATACTGCCTTTAGATTTAGTTTCTCCTACACTAGCAACATTGCAAAGTATGAAAGTCTAGTCAAAGGACTAGAGTGGGCTAGAAAAAGAGGGCTTAAGGCCTTAAAATTTTATGGTGACAATGAGTTAGTTGTCAGCCAAGTAAGAGGGATAAGTGCAACAAAAAATGATACTTTGAAAGCATACAAGCATAGAGTTTGGGATGCAGTTGAAGATTTTTGTGCTTTCAATATTGTTGCCATCCCTAGGAAGCTAAATCAAAATGTAGATAGATTAGTTGTTGTTTGATCCCAATATGACATCCCAAATAGCATTTCAGAAGAAATGGATCAACAGAATATCAAAGTGATTGTTAGACCTTCTATTCCTAATAATGATGTCAATTGGCAGGTGTTTGACAATGATGAACAAATCCTGCAGTTCTTGTTTGAAGAAGATGTTTTTTCAAGGCATAATCAAGATAGGCTATCACAAAATTATGGTGATCAAGTGATACAACTCAAGTCCATTAAGATGCCTAGAGGTCTTGTCACCTTAGAGACTATCTTCAACAAGGATGATGAAGTTAAGAAAAACAAAGCTGGCCTGGTAGTTCAACAAGAACATTGTGTTGAATTAGAGTTGGAACCAGGTAAGAGCTTACAATTTGGAAAAGTAAACACTAAATTGGAAAAGCAAGATTACACCCAATTATTCAAAGAATTCAGTGATGTTTTTGCATGGCAATATGACGATCTCAAAGGTTTTGACCCTGCCCTTGCTCAACACACTATTGAATTAGAACCTAATGCTAAACCAGTGAGGTAGAAGCAAAGGCCTGTTAATCCCAAGCTTGAGCCACTTATGCATAAAGAAGTACTCAAACTAATAGAAAGTGGTATCATCTACCCCATCAAGAATACTAGTTGGGTTTCTAACCTTGTTCCTGTCAGGAAGAAGAATGGAGAGCTGAGGTTATGTGTTGACTTTAGAGATCTTAATAGGGCCTCTCTAAAAGACCACCATCCATTACCCTCTATGGAAAAAATCTTACAATGTGTCTCTGGATCTGAGAGATTTTCATTATTGGATGGATATTTAGGATATAATCAAATCTTGGTTAATGAAGAGGATCAATATAAGACTGCATTTACAACCAAGTGGGGAACCATGGCTTATCAAAAGATACCCTTTGGTTTGTCAAATGCAGGAGCTACATTTCAAAGGGCAATGGATATGGCCTTTAAGAGCCTTATGTACATGTTTGTGCTGGTCTACTTGGATGACATAACTATCTATTCTAAGCGTGTAGTAGATCACATCAAACATTTGAGGAAAATTTTTGAAAGATGTAGAGAGTTTGGGATATCTCTTAATCCCAAGAAATGTGTGTTTGCAATTCATGAAGGAAAACTATTGGGATATATAGTATCCAAAGAAGGAATTATAGTGGATCCAAAGAGAATTATAGCTATCCTAGAGCTACCCCTACCACATCACAAGAAAAGTCTCCAATCTTTCATAGGAAAGATTAATTTTGTTAGGAGGTTCTTGCCTAACATTGTAGATTTACTCAAGCCTTTGACAGCCATGTTGAAGAAGAGTTTAGCTTTCAATTGGACCAAAAAAGGGAGAGTTAATTTCCAAGCCATCAAAGAGGCCTTAATAGAAGCCACTGCTCTCCTAAATCCAAATTTCAATAAGGATTTTATCCTTTATGCTTATGGGGGTCATGATGCTATATCTGCTATGTTAACCCAAGAAAATTTAGATGGATTGGAGCAACCTATTGCTTTCTTTAGAAAAGGTTTAGAAGAGTATGAATAGAGATACTCTTTCATAGAGAAACATGTGCTTGCTATGGTGAAGAGCCTTAAAAATTTCAGATATCTATTGACCCGTAGAAAGGTACATTTAAAAGTTACTCATCCAAGTGTCAAAGATTTTTTTCTTTCCAAAGACCTAAATGAGAAAAGAGCTGGTTGGATCACCAAGGTGATGGAATATGACATAGATATTCAAACCACCAAGTTGGTTAGAGGAAGAGGTCTTTGTGAGCATTTGGCATCAAATGAGAATTCAAAGAAATCAGAGCAATTGGGTGCATCTCTGGTGGTGCATTCTACAAAAGAAAAAGCCAAGGCAACAAGTTGGTTGCCTAATATGGTCAATTATTTGAGGATAGGGAAATATCCTGTAGGTTTGGACTCAGCAAAAAGAAGGTATTATAGATTGCAATCTATCCCTTTTGTGCTGATAGATGAAGTTCTTTTCAGAAAGGATCACAATGGTGTGCTTTTAAGATGCATAGATTCAGAGAAGGTAGCAGACATCCTATTTGAGTTTCATGATGGACCTTCTGGAGGTCATTTCTCTCCTAGGACTACTACTTTTAAAATCATAAGGGTTAGATACTATTGGCCATCTATCTTTAAGGATAGTCATGATTATGTCAGAAGATGCATCAAGTGTGCCATGTTTGTAGGAAAAGAAAATCTTGTAGCCTTGCCCCTACAACCAATCAGAATAGAGAAGCCCTTCATGAAGTGGGGTATAGATTTCATTGGAATGATCAATCCTCCATCTAGTGTAGGCCATAAATAGATAATTACTAAAATATATTACTTCACCAGATGGACAGAGGCAATTACATTAAAAGAGGCCAATGAGAGTGTTGTCCTAAGTTTTTATGAGGACATAGTTCATAGATTTAGCACTCCTGATTCCATCATTTCAGATAATGCATTGGCATTCATAGGCCTCAAGGTCTCAGAGGGGGCAGTCAAGAATGGCATCTATCTGAATACCAGTTCCAATTATTACCCCCAAGGCAATGGCTTGGTAGAATCCACCAATAAGAACTTGATTAGGATAATCAAGAAGACTCTTCAAGAGAATCAGAGAGATTAGCATACTAAGCTCAGGTCTGCATTGTGGTTAGATAGAATTACCCCAAAGAAAATCATTGGCAATTCTCCTTATGTGCTAGTGTATGGTAGAGAGGCTAAGTTGTCCATTTCAATTGAATTACCAGCTTTGGACCTAGCTACTCAATATGCCCTATTTGAAGAAGGAGATCCTTTGTAGATCAGGTATGCTTAATTGATGGAATTGGAAGAGATCAGAGACAAATCAATGTAGGATATGGAATTCCATCAGATGCAGACAAAGAGGAGTTTTGACAAAAGAGCTAGGGTCAGAAGTTTCAAGGTTGGGGATGTAGTCCTCAAGTGGGATGAGTTCAGGTCAAGACTTGGTAGGCACACAAAATTTGACTCCTTTTGGGGTGGACCATTTGTAATCACAGAGTGCAAGGGCTCCAATGCTTTTCAACTATCAAATATGGAGGGAGTCCCCCTACTTATCTCTATGAATGGTTTCCACTTGAAACCTTGTTTTGAGGTTAACCCCTCTCTGTAAATTTTGTAAAATTTTCCATGTTTTCTCTCCTTGCTTTCTAGTTTAGTTTCCTACTTTTCAAGAAGTGCTCTAAGCACATTCTTAGTTTTGTCCCTCTGTAGAGAATTTTTGTTCTTGTAATGACCCTATGCCTAATGGATTGTCAAGGTCATTAGTTTCCCATGTCTAGTACGCTGACATCCAGTAGAAATCACCCAAATGTTACCCAAATTTTCATATACATACAAATTTGGCAAAAAACCACCCACAAGCCTCTATTTTTATCTTGTCAAACACCCAAAAAAAAAAAAAATTTCATGAGTCTACCTCTTTTCCCCTAGTCTCTGCAATATCTTTTAGGTCTTTGGCTAGAAGAAAAAGCCTTAGAAAAATTCATAAACTAGCCGTTACCTTGCAAAACCCTTTGGCCCCGTTATATTTTTATGTTACTTTATCCCAAAAACTTAAGTTCTCATATTTTCATGTGCATTTTAAAAATCCTTCAGTCACCAAGTCTCCGATTCCCGGCGGTTAACCCCTTAACATTTAGCGATCCTGTGAGCGGTTACCATTTTGGTTGGCGGTCTTTGTTCGGTGGCCAGATCAGATTCTAGATCTGATGGTTGTCGCATGATCTCATGGTCTTGGAAGATTCCATGAGATCTTGTGATGATCGTTGATCTTCCTACCTGCAGAGTTCATCTTGTCAATGGGACTGGTGCCACCTCATCTTATTTGGCAATTCCTGATTCATCGGCAGTGTCTAATTTGGTAGCTTTTCAGTGGGGCCATCTTCCTTGGTAGGTTAAGTTCTGACTTAATCATGTGGTCATCATTATACCAGGGGCTCAAGATGAAAACTAGTTAATCTGGTGGTATAGCGACAGTCATTGATCCTCCTTCATTGTTAGGGATAGTTGCAACGTGGATCTATTTGGGGGCTTGTGATTGGTCATTTGAGAATATAGGTGGAAGGATGTTAGTGGGGAAAAGTATCTGTAGATGTGTCAGAAAGACTAGGATCTACAGTGGTCGTATGATCTCATAGAATCTTCTGACCCTATGAGATCATACCCCTGTCGTTAGATGAGAATCTCAGGCAGTGGGTCCGATGTCAGAAGAATGCGATGTGTATCCAAGGGGGTGGTGTTTGATTGGTTGGTGAGTATGCAATGTGTATTATGTCAGTGGGCCTGTGGGGTCAGGGGTTTCTAAAGAGGTTAACACGCGATCAAATCTTGTAGCTATCTTTATATAGGAGATCCAAAAAGCTTGATCGTTATCGCAGTGGTATAGCGACAACCGTCTAATGGTGTTCTCAGGGACATGGGTCCAAAGTCTGTCAGGGACACTAACTTGCTCATTAGTGATTGGCTACTGACTTCCACGGTGGTGGTTGACTTGTCAGAGGGGTTTTAAAAGTGTTTTTCTAGGTGTATCTGAGCCGCCCAATCTACTAGGAGATAAACGATCGACGGTTGCATTTTAAATCGACCTGCTAGCCGTTCTTTTTCAAATTTAAATATTTCTTCTGCTAGCTTTGCTAGGGTTTGCATTTTGTGGCCATGCATGACAAATGGGTAGCTGGAATTGAATTCCTCGGGATAGTGAAGGTTGAGGGGATGATAACAGAGGATCTGATTGTTAGTGCCATAGATTTTACAAAGTACCACGTCGTGCTAAAGGCTTTAATGAGCTTGGCACCACCTTTTGCAAGGTTAATCATTTTAAACCCAAATATCAGACTAGGATCAGATTTGGATGCATTCATGGCTTAGTGGATTTGCAGGTAGGTAGATGGATCAAGGTTGATGTGTTTGCAGGTGTGCTCAGTACTAGGATCAACACACAAGGAAGAGATTTGATTTGATCACCAGCTCTTCTCAGAGATTTGATGATGGTAATCAGTGTACCATTAGGGTTTGATATTTTATTGTGAAAATCTTGTAGCCCTAGTTAGGTTTTGCTTCTGCCTGCATGCAGGAGATGTATATATTGTATTTTTGGAGCCTTAGTGCTTAAGAGGTTAGAGAGTCCACATTTTGTAAAGAAGAAAAGGTTCCTTTCTTAGAAGGCTATCTGTGGTAATTTCCTTCCCTCTAGTCCTCTACATTCTATAACCTCCCATTGGTAATTCAGAGATTGAAGATATTTTGTGACATTTCTCATGTCCCTATGCCTTTTTGTGTGAGTTATCTCTTATTGAATCAAAGTATTTATATGTTTCTCAATGATATCTTAGGGTTCTTGATCCTTCTTTCTTTCTACAATTCACGTGTATTATTGTGAATGATTTGATGTGAATTCTTTTGTGGGTATACTACAACCCCTTAATAATCTTGTCTCATTCCTATACCTAGTTGTAGAGGTGAATGTTTGTTTGTAGGTCATAGATTGTCGTCTACTCCAAAGAGTGTTATTGTTTGTGAAAGAATCTCTTTCTTTCCCTGAATCCCCCTCTTTATTTGTAGACCCCTTTATGAAACACTTATGCAAGCCTATTTAGTGAGTTGTGATCTACTAGACCTAAGTCTCTCATTGATTTCATCCTACATACTGAGATCCAAACCCTAGTTTTAGTGCATCACCTAGTAGGTAGTTTTCTTTCCAGTCATTTCCCTTTCCAAGCATTCCTTCTATCCCTTTCCCTCAAAAATTTTACTTTTCATGTCTAGAAGCAAATTAAGGTGATTATCCAAGAGGAACCAGCCTAGAACCTGGAGGTCTCATCTTAGTTAGCATAGGTCCCACACCTGGAGATGATTCCCATGTTATACTAGGTTATCAAGACTACGAGAGCTTGAGACAAAGGTGCAAACTTAGTGTATAATAGTAACACATAAAAAAATATAGGTGGGAAATCATTATAAGAAAATTCTACTAAAAATATGAATGTTTAAAATTAAATATAATGTAACAAGTGAACTGTTTACCCTTACCATAATAGTAGGATTCTATGGATCGGTATGCTCGTGATGCACATCTTCATGAGGTGCTTTAGTGCATGTAGTGTGTTGTGTAGTATTGTCCACCTCAAGGATGTAGTTATATGCATCACTATCATTTAGGGGACCTAAGCATAGATTATTGCACATAATGCATGTGTGGGGCACATAAACATGTGAGCTCGTGGATGATGTGGAAGGGCCAAAAGCATCAACATGTGATGTAGGAGCATCCTGGGTGTAAGAGCAATCTTGCATCACCCAAAAATATTTCTATTTTTATATTCAATAAGGGCAATTTTAGTGCAGAGCTTCTATTTATGGAAAGTTACTATTTTTGGTAATTTTTGTATGTGCTCAGAATGATCTGATTTATTTCTTGGAGGTTCATTTTGGTCATATAAGTCTGCCTGCAAAGTTTCATGGCTAGATTAGGTGTAGTTTTGAAGATATTGAAGATTTTCGGTATTGGCAGCAGGGTACAGAAACTTTGAACTCATTTTTGAAGGCTTTAGAGGCCCCGGATGAGGTCAAAAATTTGGGTGACGAGCGCTTGCACCAATCAAGCCTATAGAGCGCTTCATGGCATTTCTGAAATGGGGTTATAATAGTCAATCGGGTCAACTGGTGATGACTTATGATCTTCGGAAGTCGAGTCACCTGAAATGGCAAAAAATAATTTTCCTTCAAAATTTTTGTTCGGGTTTCAAAAGTTATTTTGAGCTGACTTTGATGTAATAAATTGAAAAATAAAATAATTCTAAGTTTGGTCGGCCCTTAGGGCTAAATTTTTGGAACCTTCTCGGGCGGTGGAAATTGCCGATATAAGGAAGGCTGTATTATTGTCTTAGGCAGTTTAGAATAGTTCTGGGTAATAGTTCGAGGCTTTTTCCTATAGAATATTGTAAGGGAATGCCCATGTGGCTTTGCATATTGTAATTCTGAAAGTTTGTAATTTCACATTTGTGGAGATAATAAGAAGCCAATTTTTCTGTTCTTGCATATTATTGTTGTTGTTTCTCTTTTTCTGTTATATGTTTGTGGTATTAAGGGGAGCACCTTCATCAAGTGGTATCAGAGCAGGAGTTCTTGAGTGTGTAAACAGATCGCCGACTGTGAGGCAGTTTGCACCAGGACCGTGGCTAGGGTTTCAGCGCGCATCGTGAAAATGCCTCCACGAAGGGAACGTGGCAGAAGAGCTGGTGTTGTGACACCTGAGGTTAGAGAGCTGCAGAGACAAGTGCGAGCATTGCAAGAAGAGATTCGTAGAAGAATGAATCTTAATGTCAGAGACGAAAGTGAGGATGAAGCCGAAGAAGAATATCAAGAAGGAGAAGCTGAAATTGTGAACCAAGAGGAAGAAAGACTTTTTCGGGCGATTTCCAAGATTGGGAAAAGACCTAAGATTGAGGTTCCTACATTTTCTAAAAATCTTAACCCAGAGGAATTGATCGACTGGATCAATGACTGTGAGGAGTATTTTGAGTATGAAGATGTTGAGGATCCTGATAGGGTGAAATTTGCAAAGGCTAGACTGAAAGGTCATGCGAAGATCTGGTGGCAAGAAATTCAATTGGAGTGAAATAGAAGAGGGAAAGATAAAATCACAAGATGGGATCAGATGGTGGAAAAATTGAAGTGACAGTTCATTCCTGTTGATTATGAGCTTGACCTACTGAAGAAAATGCAAAGTTTGAAGCAAGCAGGAAAATCTGTTCAGGAGTATACAGAGGAGTTCTATCGACTCCTCATCAGAACAAGCCATGCCGAAGCTGATAAGGAGAAAGTTGTCTGATACCTTAATGGGTTAAGGCCAAGCATTCAGGAGGAGTTGAATCTGGTTCGAATGAACAGTATTGAGGAGGCATACCAATTTTTCCTAAAAGTAGAGGAAAAGCTGAACAAGAAGTTCGAGAGCAGACAAAATGGAAGAGGTCGTGGTGGACGATCTGGTGGACGGTCATATGGTGGCCGAAATGAAGATCCAAAAAAGAAGGATGAGGCCAGTAGCAGTCAAAATCAGTGAGGAAATAATTCCAATCACTTCCAGGATCAGAATAATAGAGATCAGAGAGGAAGAGGAAGAGGAAGAGGACAAGGATCTGGAAGAGGTGGCTTCCGTGGAACATGTTTTCACTGTGGAGAAGAAGGTCATAGGGCATTTGAATGTAATCAGCGCCAAGGCAGAATAGACAGGAGAAATGAAGGTCAGGCCAGAGTTGCACATGTAGATGAAGATGCCAGATCATCAAATTCTGAAGATGCTAAAACAGGAGAAACGTTGATTAACAGAAGAGTCCTGTTGAGTGGTGAGAATGAACTTGAGCAAAGGAGGAGCCTGTTTTGCACCAGGTGCAAGTGTGAAGGTAAATGTTGTGATGTGATTATTGATAGTGGAAGCACTGACAATTTGGTGTCAGAAGAGATGGTGACAAAGTTGAAGCTCAAGAGACAGAAACACCCACATCCATATCAGATTGCCTGGGTACAGGATGACCACAAGGTCATGGTCAATGAACAATGCCTAGTGAAGTTCAAGATCGGCGGGTACCAAGATGAGGTACTATGTGATATCATCTCTATGGATGCATGTCATATGTTATTGGGTAGACCGTGGCAGTTTGACAGATGTGCTGTACACGATGGTCGTGCGAATACCTATTCCCTGACAAAGGATGGAGTGCGACATAAGCTAAAGCCATTGAAGGAGACCGAAGAAAAGGTATGTGGTAATGCAAGAATAACATTTGTTGATGGAAGGAAGTTCCTAGATGGTATGAGGCATGAGCATGTATGTTTTTCTTTAATTCCAAAAGCTGGTAAAGAGGAAGTAGAAGATGTTCCTGTAGAAGTTGCAAATTTGTTGAATGAGTTTCAGGCTATTGTATCCGATAACGTGCCTGATGGATTACCACTAGTCAGGAAGATCAGTCATCAGATGGACTTGATCCCAGGAGTGAGTTTGCCGAATAAGGCAGCACATAGAATGACACCTGCAAAAAGTGAGGAGTTGAACAGACAAGTACATGAACTGTTACAGAAAGGTTTGATCCATGAGAGTCTGAGTTCCTGTGCTATACCAGTGGTAATAGCACCAAAGAATAATGGAGAATGGAGGATGTGTACAGATTTTAAAGCAATAAACAAGATCACAATCAAGTACAAGTTTCCATTGCCACGAATGGATGATATTATGGACTATTTGAGTGGAGCTGTGTATTTCTCAAAGATAGATCTAAAGAGTGGATATCATCAGATTTGGATCAGAGAAGGAGATGAATGGAAGACTGCCTTCAAAACAAAGGAAGGACTATATGAGTGGTTAGTCATGCCTTTTGGGCTAACCAATGCACCGAACACTTTCATGCGGCTTATGAACGAGGTTCTGAAAGAATTTTTGGGTAAGTTTGTCATTGTTTACCTGGATGATATTTTGATCTTTAGTAAGACATTGGATGAGCATATGATGCATATTCGTATGGTATTTGAGAAGTTGAGAGAAGAGAAATTGTTGATTAATTTGAAGAAGTGCAGTTTTGTGAAGAAAGAGTTAGTGTATTTGGGATTTGTAGTTTCAGCAGAAGGTCTAAAAATGGACCCAGAGAAGGTATAGGCTATCCTTGAATGGCCTACTCCAAGGAGTGCTACTGAGGTAAGATATTTTCATGGTTTGGCTAGCTTTTACAGAAAATTTATCAGAAATTTTAGCAGTATTTGTGGACCCTTGACTGAAAAAATGAGAGGGGATAGAAAAGAGTTTAAGTGGACTAATGGGGCAGAAAAAAGTTTTCAATTGTTGAAACAAAAAGTTACAGAACAACCTATTTTAGCACTTCCAGATTTTAATAAGGTGTTTCAAGTAGATTGTGATGCTAGTGGTACTGCAATAGGAGCTGTTATGAGCCAAGAAGGTAAACCTGTTGCTTATTTTAGTGAGAAGTTAAATGATGCCAAGAGGAAATATTCTGTTTATGATCAGGAATTTTATGCTATAGTTCAGGCATTAAAGAAGTGGAGACATTATCTACTTCCTAAGGAGTTTGTTTTGTATACCGATCATCAAGCTTTGCAATATTTGAATAGTTAAGGAAAATTGAATCAAAGGCATTTGAAATGGGTTGAGTTTTTGCAGAGTTATACATTTATTTTGAAACATAGGAGTGGAAAGTCTAACAAGGTTACAGATGCTCTTAGCAGAAGGCAACTATTGCTGACAGAAATGCAGATTGAGGTGGTTGGGTTCAAGGAACTCAAGAATTTATATCCAGAGGATCCTAATTTTGGTGAAGCTTGGAAAGCTTGTACAGAACCTGTTACTCTAGACAGGATGAAATGGTTGGATTTCATCATCCAGGATGATATGCTATTCAGAGGGAGTCAGTTGTGCATTCCACGAAGTTCTATGAGTGAGAATCTCATCAAGGAGAAGCATAGCAGAGGATTGGCTGGACATTTTGGTCGTGATAAAACCCTTGGTTTGGTTAGTGAGAATTATTATTGGCCACAGTTGCAGCAAGATGTGAAGAAGTTTGTACAGAGTTGCAGAGTATGTCAGATGGCGAAAGGAGTGAAGCAGAATACAGGGTTGTATCAGCCATTACCTGTACCAGAGAAGCCTTGGGAGGATATCAGCATGGACTTTGTTCTTGGTTTACCAAGGACACAGCGGGGACATGATTCAATTTTTGTGGTGGTTGACAGATTTTTGAAGATGGCACATTTCATTCCCTGCAAGAAGACTAATGATACTGTTCATGTAGCAGAATTATTTTTCAGAGAAGTAGTGAGACTTCATGGTTTGCCAAAGACCATAGTTTCAGATCGGGACACTAAGTTTGTTGGATATTTCTGGCGTACATTGTGGAAGAAGTTGAAGACAAATTTGAAGTTCAGTTCATCACATCATCCACAGATTGATGGACAGACAGAGGTGGTGAATAGGAGTTTGAGAAATTTGCTGAGATGTTTGGTTGGAGATAAGCCAACAGGATGGGATTTGATTTTACCACAGGGAGAATTTGCATACAATAATTCTGTCAACAGGAGCACTGGTAAATCACCATTCCAGATTGTATATGGAAGTAGTCCAAGAAATGCATCTGAATTGAAGAAGATAGATAAAGGAGAAATAAGTAGTGCTGAAGCTGAGGATTTTGCAGAACACTTGAAGAACATCCATGGGGAGGTGAGGAAGCATATTACCAAGATGAACGCACAGTACAAGGCTAAGGCAGATGAGAAAAGGAGGTATAAGGAATTTTAGGTTGGTGATGAAGTCATGGTTCATTTGCGGAAGGAGCGGTTTCCAGTTGGTACATATAACAAGCTGAAAATGAAGAAGTTTGGACCATGTAGGATACTGAAGAAACATGATTCAAGAAACGCATATGAGGTAGAATTGCCTACTGAGCTAAATATTTCACCAGTGTTTAACATTTCAGATCTAACAGAGTATCATGAAGGAGGTGTTGAAGATGAGATCACAGCAGCACAGTGGAGTATTCCAGCAACTAGTTTAGACACTAAGGAGATCGAAGATATACTGGATAGTCGTGTTGGCAGAAGCACAAGGAACAGGACATATGAAAAATATCTGGTCAAGTGGAAAGGATGACCTATTGAAGATTCATCATGGCTGACAAAGGAGGAGGTTAGCCGTCTTGGTTTTCCTCTATACACCTGAGTCGTGACAGGGTCACTTCTCAAATTACCCCGGGTGTCTGATGCAGGAGCATCCTGGGTGTAAGAGCAATCTTGCATCACCCAAAAATATTTTTGTTTTTATATTCAATAAGGGCAATTTTAGTGCAGAGCTGCTATTTATGGAAAGTTACTATTTTTGGTAATTTTCATATGTGCTTAGAATGATCTGATTTCTTTCTTGGAGGTTCATTTTGGTCATATAAGTCTGCCAGCAAAGTTTCATGGCTAGATCAGGTGTAGTTTTGAAGATATTGAAGATTTTCGGTATTGGCAGCAGGGTACAGAAACTTTGAACTCAGTTTTGAAGGCTTTAGAGGCCCCGGATGAGGTCAAAAATTTGGGTGACGAGCACTTGCGCCGGCCAAGCCTATAGAGCGCTTCGTGGCATTTCTGAAATGGGGTTATAATAGTCAATCGGGTCAACTGGTGATGACTTATGATCTCCGGAAGTCAGGTCACCTGAAATGGCAGAAAATAATTTTCCTTCAAAATTTCTGTTCGGGTTTCAAAAGTTATTTTGAGCCGACTTTGATGTAATAAATTGAAAAATAAAATAATTCTAAGTTTGGTCGGCCCTTAGGGCTAAATTTCTGGAACCTTCTCGGGCGGTGGAAATTGCCTATATAAGGAAGGCTGTATTATTGTCTTAGGCAGTTTAGAATAGTTCTGGGTAATAGTTCGAGGCTTTTTCCTACAGAATATTGTAAGGGAATGCCCATGTGGCTTTGCATATTGTAATTCTGAAAGTTTGTAATTCCACATTTGTGGAGATAATAAGAAGCCAATTTTTCTGTTCTTGCATATTATTGTTGTTGTTTCTCTTTTTCTGTTATATGTTTGTGGTATTAAGGGGAGCACCTTCATCAACATGAGGAGGCAACAATGTCACACTTTGCATAACCAGTAGATCACTCAAGGTGTGAATGGCTCGGATAGTCTGTGAGTCAGCCTTAGCAATAATATCAGGATGTTACACTATAGGAGGTGGTGAAATATTAGGAGGGGGGACATATGTGTGGGATTTCGCCCATTGTTCCCATGGCCTATCCTTAGGAGTGCCTAAGCCTACAACCTCATTCGGTCTCATGCTCCAATAATTTACCTTGTGATTGAGCAAAAATTTATCATACAATTTTTTTATGAAATAGAATGGGACATCCAAATTGTTGTGAGGTGGTCTATCAAAAACCATCCACTAGCCATCCTAAAAGGTGCCACGTATTGCATCATTTGTGCACCATTTAATTGACAACTTGGGTTTTTAGGGTCCACTTTTAAAATAGTATTGGGATCCACAAAAAGATTACATATGTCATTTTTTGTTATGTTTAGGTTGATAACTTGATCATAATCAAGCCCATCGTCAAACTAGGCATGCATGGAATCTAGCCAAAGAAGTGCAACATTATGTTGCTCTGTAAGTTTCTCCATGTTTTCAATAATGGAGTTCAACATGGAAAACATTGGGTGCAATATGGGGATATTGGCACATGTGGTCTGATATCCTCTAAGCTGATTTAGATCGTCTCTTATGCGATCCTCTAAACATCGAGGGTTTGAGACTAATTGGTCTTCTGAAAGTGGGGGATTGTTTGGAGGTGGTTCTAGATTATTTGTGGGATCATTAGGAGGGTTTTCTGATTGGTTTGAGTCCATGTCTGATTACAATTAAAACCCAAATAGACAATTATAATCAATTTAAAAAAATAATAAAGAATCTCATTTAAACCCTAGTTTTATTAAAAAACTACAATTTTAATTAAAAAATAATAAAGTTCATTTTTTCACATTGCCACTTTTTGGCATACCATGATCCTATACATACCCATATATATATATATATGTGTGTGTGTGTGTGTGTGTGTGTGTGTGTGTGTGTGTGTGTGTGTGTGTGTGTGTGTGTGTATGTATATATGTATATATGTATATATATATATATATATACACATACATACATACATATATACATATATACATACATATATATATATATATATATATATATATATATATTTCATATATACTAAATATATATACATATCTTTACTAATATTGACTCACAATGTTTATCCAACTGAAGCTATAAAACATCAACACTCCCTCTTAGCTAGGGAAGATTAAACACATGATTTAGAAGATATCATTTACCATGTTATCAGAGATATGGTCTAACTAGGAATATCAAGTCACATGATAATCACCATAACTCATATATTCATAAAAATATCTTCTCATGATATTGAGAGCATTGGCCACAAAATATCAAGTCGCACAATATTCACCAAGTAATAGTAATTTAGAAATCGTCACTTCTTTGTGATTTTCATAGGGCCCAAAAGTCATTCATGATTCCTAGTCCTCTTAATGTTATAGATTCTTGATCACTGTAGAATCCATCTCAGTATGGACAACTCCCTCTAAATCAATACAACCAAGATTATCAAAATTTGATTTAATGATATCCTCTATCTACTCCCTCTGAAGCTCAAGATCTTGTATCAACCTCTTTTCTTCTTTTGAAATTTTAGGCTCCCTTTGCATTTGGTCTCAATCATCAATTGGTTTGCAAGCATTAAGTTATTTCTCCCTTGACTACAATTTTCTTGTACTTTCATCCTGAAGGTATGTTAGAGAGAGATTATAAATAGCTCACTAAACTATCTTGACCGAAAATACCAGTGATAAAAGCATTCAAGATTTTACTAACCAATAGTATAACATGTATTACAAATATAAAAAAATTATGTGCATTAATAAAATATGGAATACTTATCTTTTATAAATTTCAAGTATTTCATTATGTAAGGTGAGCCGATATAGAAAATATCATATAAATTCATAGAATGATGTCGTCATTCTCAAACATTTCCAAAACTCTTCACATGACCTATCTAATCAAATCTCCCTTCAAGTGGTTAGGCTTTTAAAGAAGGAACCTCGCTCTTTTATAGATTTCACATAGACCTATACACAATCATTCATAACTTTTGAACTCAACACTTTCTCATCAATCGCTCCAATGAGATTCCTCTAAATTTGTTTATCACCAACAAAATTCAACAAAATCTAATAGTGTATTTGTGATATGTGTCCCTCGTACTATGACTATATTTTATGATACAGTCACACATTCACCATCAACAAACTACTCTCTTACATTTTCAACTTGGCTATGATATCATGTTAAGGTTTTTAGGATCATTGCAAATGTAATAGCACTGCCTGATTTATGTGTTTCCCAAATGTAACAATCTCTTGCATTTATATTGAGAATGAGCTAAGAAGGAACATATGTGTGTGTGTGTGTGTGTGTGTGTGTCTATATGTATGTATGTATGTATGTATATCTATATATATGTATATATATGTATATATATATATATATG
>BSBK01014677.1:0-73942 GCA_027943335.1 Chamaecyparis obtusa | reverse complement strand
CTATCTATCCATCTATTTGTCTATTTGTCTATTTGTATCTCTATCTCTCTATCTCTTTGTTTGTTTGTCTATCTATCTATCTTTCTGTCAGTCGTTCTATCTATCTGTCTTTCTGTATCTCTGCCTCTCTATCTCTCTCTCTCTCTATCTATTTGTTTGTCGATCTGTCTATCTATCTATCAACTACCTCTCCATCTCTCCTTCTTGATCTCTATATCTCTTTATCTTTACCTTTTCATCCTTATACCTCTCTTTAAATTTTTTCCTCTCTCCTCTCACCCCCTCTAAATATCACTCTATCTTTTTCTCTCCATTTTTATATTCATCAACAACCTAGCTTTATGAAATCAAGAATTCAAAACTCTCTCTCTCTCTCTCTCTCTCTCTCTCTCTCTCTCTCTCTCTCTCTCTCTCTCTCTCTCTCTCTCTCTCTCTCTCTCTCCTCTCTCTCTCTCTCTCTCTCTCTCTCTCTCTCTCTCTCTCTCTCTCTCTCTCTCTCTCTCTCTCTCTCTCTCTCTCTCTCTCTCTCTCTCTCTCTCTCTCTCACACACACACACACACACACACACACATGTGTGCGTGCACGCGTGCACCCGCATGCAAACACACAACATCATGTTACTATAAAATTAAAAAAATAAAATCAATAAAATTTATTAATTAATATGAGGCAAGATTGGTTCACAAACACATTCAATCCTCTCTTAGTAATAATGTTTCATCTTGTTCCCTAAACATGCTTACATCACTTGCCACTTGTTTTTATTAGATACTCAATCAAAATAGGTCAATGTACCCTACTATTGTATAAGGCCCTATAGGGTAAATTTAATTATAATTAATAAAAAATAAAAAAGTATAAAGAAAATTCAAATATAGAAATATTAACATAAATTAATTATATGTACAAGTATCACCACAAATATAAATATGTTGAAATTTTTTCTTTTAACTTGCACATTAAATTATGCAAATTCTTCTAGTCAAACAAAATTATAAAAAAATGTTCTATAATCATAAGTTGATTTTTAAGCATACTTAATAAAATAGAAATGGACGTCCTCTAACATGTTATCATTCACAATATGTTTTTTTGGAAACACTTAAAATGGGAGCAGTGATCTTGGTGGTATTCTAAATTATGGAAGTTGATTGTAAATATTAGTATCTACTCTTTATTTTTAAGTTGCAATTATAATGGTGGGAAGAAGTATCATTTTAGGTAGTCACATTGTAAGGATGTTTTAAACTATAAATCTCTATGTTTTCTCCATGTTTAGCCACACAAATTTTATGCTAAACTTTTGAAGCTTCACTTTATGGGGCAAATTTCTCCCATCCTCAACAGAGGGCTGCTTTGTGTACATGTATGCCTATTGGATTTCAATGGACACATAAATTTATAGTGTAGAGTTGAAAGGTATAGGTTTCCTGACATCATTTGTGTTTCTTGGCGTCAGACTATTGAGAAGTCTTAAAAAGTAGGCATTGTAGATAAATTTCAAAGTATTTATTGATTAATTAATATAAATGATGAGAATATTATTATTTTAACAAATCAGGTGGGTTTCTTAATGTTAAATATTTTAATTTTTGGATCATGAAACATTATCAATTATGGTTAATAAAATAGTCCATATTGAAGAGTTAGGAAAAAACTGATTATATTGTAGGAATAGTATATCCATTTGAAATCTATTAGTCCATTTTTCAAATGTTGTAACAATATGTGAAGTTATTTTTATCATAATGTTCTTTTCATTTTAAACTTTTTTATTCTACACATTCAATCTTTTAATTGAATGTTAATATTAGGAAGAGAGAAGCAATGTAAAGTTAATTTTTTTCATATTATGATAGGAACAATCCACTAGTCTTGTATTGTTGAATATTTTACCAAGGCCCTATATTTATCTTGTGATTATTTTAATACTACACATCTTTATTCTATATAATCCATATTTTAATTCAATATTCCAATGAGAGAAGTAAATGAAATGTTATAGCTGATCTTTCACACATTCACAATATCATGTTGGAGTACAATACCATTGGGGGGGGTGGTGGGGCTTAATAAGTGGTATACTAATCAAACAAATTTTGTTAAGCTTGAAATAGTATAATCATTGGTACTAACAAAACAATAAGATACAATTCATTTTGAGACAAACTTTCATTAGCATAAGACTTCAGTGCAAGGATACCAAATAAATCATAACACAAGAATTAATCATAACTAGATAACATATAATAGACAAACACGCATGGAGTTAAACATATCAAGATTCAACTCATAACACATAGATTGTCTCACTCAAAAAATTGCCTCACTGGTTTCATTTAAAAGTCCTCACTTACAAATACAAGTACCTCAATGTCTTTTGAGTGCCTCACTAGCTTTTGAATCCCTCACTAGCTTATGTTTCTCTTTTAAAAATTTGATATCAAATATAGATTTCAATCTTTTAAATTGCAATAGATTGTCTCACTCAAAAAATTGCCTCCCTGGTTTCATTTAAAAGTCTCACTTACAAATACAAGTACCTCAATGTCTTTTGAGTGCCTCACTAGCTTTTGAATCCCTCACTAGCTTATGTTTCTCTTTTAAAAATTGATATCAAATATAGATTTAAAAATTGCCTCGCTAGTTTCATTTAAAAGTCTCACTTACAAATACAAGAACCTCAATGTCCTTTTGAGTACCTCAATAGCTTTTGAATCCCTCACTAGCTTATGTTTCTCTTTTAAAAATTTGATATCAAATATAGATTTCAATCTAGTACATGTTCTAGTCTCAAATTATTTGAGACTTAGAACAAAATGTCTATATACCTAACATAATACTTACCATAATGAATATTGATTACAATCATTAAGCTTTTGTAAACTAATAATTCATTCTACTAAGATACAATATATCAGTATTTCATTGATCTGCAACTTTTCAAAATTATTTTTGCAATATATTCCATCTCTCAATATTCATGTGGATAAACCTTAAGCTCATTTATATAATGCTTCTTAATAGAACTATAATAAGAGTAACAATCACATCGCAATTTTTAAACTTCATCACTTTTCAATAACATATCTAGCATGTAAATATCAAAGTAATAGTATCCAAATAATAATCAACTCCATATAGTTTAAGAAAAAACATATTCTTAATTTTTTAAAACCTTCTTGAAGTATTTACTCCAAATAATAGACTAAATCACAAAGTAAATCCTCAAAATATAGGATAATCACATCTGATTTCAATAAGTTACTCAATCTTCTATACTTAAGTATTATATTAAACAACATAGATTTAGGAAGAACCATGTAGAACTTAAACACAAAATTCCAGCTAGGGTTTAACAAAACAATGCTTGGGTATAAATAAAGGCCTTTACAAATTTAAGAGAATTTTTTTTAACTCCATAGAATAAATTTGGCTATGACCCTTTGCAAAAAAAAAGAACCCTAACTAGGGTTTTGATATTTATGAAAAGAAAACAAGTAAAAAAATTCCCCTTTTCGATATATAATTTCTGATTAAAAACTAAAAACCCTAAACAAATCATAGTAATGCAAAGAAATTATCTAGAGAGTAGAAAAACATAATCATAGAGATTAAAATGTCTTATCAGGATTAAACAAATAAAATTAATGAAAAAAACTAAGACCATGAAGGAGGGAACACCTGGCTAAAACCTCAGGCTACAAATATTTTCAAAATCATAAATAATCTATGTAGCAACATTATTCACAATACTTGCAATGATTTTCCAATTAACAACCAAACAACATTTTGGTGCCTTCAACAAATCAATTATGGATATCACATGTTCTAGTCTAATCTGAGAATGGATTGAGTCCTTGTTGTGCATATTCAGCTCTAGGAATATGCAAGGGCTTTAGAAAAGTATAGAAGCTATAAAAATAAACCAGTTAATCATTTGGGTTAACAAGTTTTATGTCCCATTCTATTTTTAGTGACGTGTGATATATACTATAAATTTACAATTTGCAAGGTATATGATTCAAATAACATTTAGAACCAAATGATATGTGGTAAGATATTGTTAAGAAGAACAATCTATTTAAAGAAAACCTTTTTAAAAAGTAAACCCAGGTCATTGTCCCTTAGTCATAGACTTGATGCTAAGGCTTGAACCACTCAATCATGCTCTTTTTGGGTGCAGATCTAAGACTACAATTGGCCTAGGTTTTGAAAGTTAAGACAAGAAAGTTACCCCTATCCTAGCTACCACAAATAGTGATGATGAATACATACCCAATGTGCAAAATCAGCAAGATAGGTGTGAAGATTGGGTCCCTTCCACCAATCTCCTTTGGGGAGATTTAGATACTACAGTTGATAATCCAACAATTTTAGAACTAGAACAAAAACAATCCCCTATTGAAGATCATGTTGAGGATCCTATCCAACACACAAATGGCATTCAAGAGGGTGTTACCTTGCTGACATCAAAGCTTCTACGTCAAGGCCTAAAAAATACGATTGGTGTAAGCATCCTAGTCAGGATTTAGTTACGGACTCACACGAGGATGAGTGGGAGACTCTTTCTAATTGTTCTACAGTTGAGATGGACATTGTTGTTGTCCATGCATATAGTTCCCAATCTGAGGTAGCTAATGAGTCTAGTGTAGGACTAGAAGATTGGAATCCATGAGTTGCTTTAGTGGACGATGCTTCGCTCAGTAGGATAAGTCCTAATTTGGGTACCTTAGAGGGATACTTAACAGATCCTAACTCTGCAATCACTACAGATGATGCCATTCACATACACAAATATTGAACTAGCCATTTACCTACCCCTTACCAATCCGCACTTAATTGATTGGTCTCAACACTATCAAGAGCCTCAACTCCTAACCTTTCAAAATGACTATGAAATAGCATGCTACCCAAATGCCCTTGATCCTATAGTCTATTGCACTAGTGAACTGACTACAAGTATGATAGAGCCAGATATCAAATACCTCAGTCAAAAAATGAAAAGAAAAGAAACAAAAAATAGGAGTTCTGATGGTGAAAACCACTATGTGGCGGTGTTAGAACCAAAAAAAGTAAAAATAAAAGATGTATTTGAAGGTGAAAACCTCTTTGAGGCACCTGGGGATGGGGTACTTGATCATCTTCCCAGCTATTTTCAAGACAAGTCTTCAATGCTTGTTGAGGCTACACAACCAGTTAATCTGAATACACCAGAGGCTCCACAAATAATTCATTTGGCTCAATCATTGTCAACACAAGAAAAAGAGGCATATACCAAGTTCCTACAAAGAAAGAAAATTAATTTTTCTTGGACTTACTCAGACATGCCAGGATTGGACACTAGTCTCATTATGCATCATTTGTCCATAGCTCCAGGAATCAAACCAATAAAATAGAAATTGAGGAAAATGCATCCTCACATAGCTCTCCTTGTCAAAGCTGAATTAGAGAAGCTCCTCAGTGCAAGATTTATAAGAGCTATTGATTATGTCGAATGGATATCCAATATTGTACTAGTTACAAAACATGACAAATCCATTCGTGTGTGCATAGAATTTAGATATCTTAATAAATCATGCACAAGGATGATTTTCCACTTCCAAATATAGACATGATAGTGGACATGACCGCGGGCTATGATATCTATTCTTTGATGGATGGCTTTTCTGGGTATAATCAAATCAAAATAGCTCCTAAAGACCAAGAGAAAACTACATTCACTTGTGCATGGGGAACCTATTGTTGGAACATCATGCCATTTGGATTTAAAAATGCTAGAGCTACATATCAAAGAGCTATGACTACTATTTTCCATGACATGATGCATAAGAATATGGAAGACTATGTGGATGACACCTTGGCAAAATCCAAGAAAAGGGATACACACCTTGGTGATTTGGAAGTAATTCTAGATCGTATGGAATAGTTTCAACTTAGATTAAATCCAAAAAAGTGTGCATTTGGAGTTACCTATGGAAGATTCTTAGGATTTATCATTTCAGTTAAAGGAATAGAGGTAGACCCAGAAAAAGTTCAAGTAATAATGGATATGTCACCTTCCACAAACATCAGTCAAATGAGGAGTCTTCAAGGATGCCTTCAATCTATAAGGAGGTTTATTTCACAACTAGCTGATAGAGCTCAACCCTTTAATAAGACTTTGCATAAAGGGGTTAAATGTGTCTGGAATGAGGAATGTCAGAAAAGCATGGATCAAATTAAATAGTAATTAGTTAATCCTCCAATCTTAATGCCTCCTATCCCAGGAAAACCACTTATATTATGTCTCAGCAACAAAATCTTCCTTGGGGGCATTATTGGCTCAACTTGATGATACTAGAAAATAAAGAGCCATATATTACATCAGCCAAACACTTGTTTCATATGAGGTCAACTACATTAGTATTGAAAAATCTTGCCTATCGATGGTGTTTGCTTCCCAAAAGTTGCGACATTACATGCTTGCACATACAATACACCTCATTACAAAAATTGATCCTCTAAAATACTTGCTCAGTAAGGCTGCTCTCATGGGTAGACTTGCTAAATGGATGATGATTCTTTCAGAATTTGACATAGAGTATGTTGAGCGTAAGGCTATAAAAGGACAAGCCATTGCAGACCAATTGGCTGATTTTCCAATTCAAGACAAAGTATCCATTCAATTTGAATTTATAGATGAGCACATCATGTATATGACTACAAGAACCTAGAAGATGTTCTTTGATGGTTCTTTCATACAAAATGGTTCAGGCGCTAGAGTGTTGTTTGTCTCTCCTCATGGATATACTATTCCTAAGTCCTATAAGTTATTGTTCCCATGCACAAACAACATTGCTGAGTATGAAGCCTTCACAAATGGATTGAAAATGGCTATAGAATGGGGAATTATAGAGTTGCACATCTATGGGGATTCGTAATTGATTATCAACCAAGTTAATGAAGAATATCAAACAAAGGATGACAAAATGATACCCTATAAGAAGATGGTTGATTCATTGCACTGATACTTTACCTTTATTACATTTCAACAAATCCCTAGAGTAGAGAATAAAGTAGCTAACGCTGTGGCTAGATTAGCTTCACTTCTTCAGCTAGAACAACATGAGTTCAGATTTGAATTCCTGGTGGAAGAGCTACATTACCCTATATTTGACTCCTTAGAAAGCCATGTCATTTGTACCTTGGTTAGCCATGAATCATCTTGCTATGCTGCCATTTATTCATATCTCTATGATGGTACTATTCCTAAAACCTTTAATCATTCTAAAAGAAGAAACCTTGTTCATAATGCCTCTCGACATACCCTTATCTCTGGTGATTTGTATAGGAGGGGTTTAGATGGGACACTTCTTAGGTGTTTAGAAAAGGATAAGTCCAACCAAGTGTTAGTTGACATTCATGAGGGAATTTGTGAAGGACATTATAATGGTCTTGCCATGGCCCAACGGTTGCTTAGGGTAGGGTACTATTGACCTACCATGCAGACAGATGCAGTAACTTTTGTTGAATCTTGTGAAAAGTGTCAGAAACATGGAAACCTAATACATGCTCCAGGTAGGAAGCTTATTCCTTCTATTTCTCATTGGTCATTTCAACAATGGGCCTTTGAACTTGTTGGGCAGATTCATCCCAACTCATCAGGTGGACACAAATTTATTATTACTGCTACTAATTACTTTACCAAATGGGTAGAAGTTGTCCCACTTTTTCTCACCTCAGGCAAGACAGTTTCTTTGTTTATTTTGAATCATATTATCTGTCGGTATGGAGTGACCTCTGAGATAACCACTGACAATGGGGGTCAATTTAAAAATAAGGACCTTAAACATCTCTACAAGAAATTCAAAATAAAATAGCATTGGTCCTCCATTTACTTCCCGCAAGGAAATGGACAAGCAGAGGCTTCAAATAGAACATACTTGAAATGTAACTTGTGATAGTTGTGTATTGTGATAATAGTGAAAGTTGTTGATGTGAAGTTGTAAGAAATACCATATTATAATCAGTAAACATTTGTATTAATTTTTTGGGCGGTGAGCTCATCTGGTAATCAGGTTTTGTATCTACAACTCCTAACAGGGTTGAGGCTTCTAACAAGGCCTATAGTCCCTTAACCAGGACTGATACACTATATGATTGTAATAGGGTCAACATCCTTAATAGGATATCTTTTGAATAGTGGATCTTTGTGGGTACCATCCCCACCGGGGTTTTCCCTTGGCCAGGGTTTCCTCGAGAACATATCATGTGCTATGAGTTCTTTACATTTACTATTATGTATGCTATTTAGTTTCTTATGCTTTAAAGTAATCTGTTATATCCATAAGTGGGTAAAATTAAAAGTTTGTGAAATACTGATTCACCCCCCCTCTCAGTATTTCCTATTTCTAACAATTCGTATTAGAGCACAATTACTCAAAGAAGGAACATTCAAGGAAAGCCTAGCAGCTTGAGTAAGATCTCTATGGATATGGATCAATTATAGAAGAATCTTGAAGAAGCTCTTGAACAAATTGATATGCTTACTAATGAAAGAAACACCTTGAAAAGAAATTATGATGATGCAAAGAATCTTATTGACAAATTGAAATGTAAGATAGAAGATCTGAAATCTGAAAAGGAATCTAAAATTCTTGTTGAAGATTGTGATGATTTAGAAAAAGAAAATGTGATCCTTAAACATGAATTGAAGATAGAAAATCTGAAGCTTAGCTTGAAAGATGGAAATGACAATATGAGATCTGAGAATGAAAGTTTAAAGAATGAGAATGAAGATCTGAAATCTAAACTTGGCAAGGTAACATCTAAATTTGATAAAGTCAAATTGCAGTATGATGAACTTGAGAAATACAACAAGATTGTGAAAGGTGAATTGACTCAATCCAAACAACAACTTGAGAGGCTATATTCAAATAGTGAAAAGATTGATAAGAAAGTATGTTATGGAAAACCATTCTATGACAAAACTGGTCTTGGATTTAAAATATTGAAGATAGTTAGTGAAAGCAAGAAACTAGATCTGAATGTATGTGAAAGCAGTGAAGAAAAGAAGTTAGATGAGAACAAATCTGAAGATGCTCCTAAGCAAGAAGAATCACTGAAGCAAGAAGAATCACCAAAGCAAGAAGAACCATTAAAGCAAGATGAACCATCCAAAGGTATGCAAAGAGAATTCAAAGGTATATGTTTTTCTTGTAATACTATTGGTCATATGAAGAGAGATTGTACAGGTAAACAATTCAAACCTCTTAATGGATATTGTTATAACTATCATGGTTTTCGACATAGAGCTATTGAATGTAGAAGATCTAAAGTTATTGAGAATAATTACAATAGTAGAATGCCTAGAAATACTAACAATGCAGATCAGAGATCAACTGAAGACATGAAAAGAGGAAATGGAATAGTATGTTACAGATGCAACAAAATTGGACATATTCCTAGAAATTGCAGGACACAAATCAATCAGCAAACACCTAGATATGGAACCAATGGAATCATTTGTCAGATATGTAACAAGATTGGACACACAGCAAGATTTTGTAGAATGAACAATGGAGGTTATCATCATAACCCTAACCCTAGAAACTATGCAAGAAGGAATGAAAATGCAGGAAACAAAGAGAAAGGTTGTTGTAGCAATGAAAATGAAGTCAAATTTGTTAAAGGCATAGATCAAGAAGGTATATTCAGCACTGAGGGTAATTAGGAAGGTAATGGTAAGAATGAATCTTTACCTAACCCTTCTTTAAGCACTTAAATTATGTAAATTTCTATAGTTTAGGAACTTAGAATTAGTGTAGAATTAGATTTTGAATGAGTTAAGTTTTGCATAGTTAGATGAAGGTTTGTTATATTATACTAATGCTATGGTTAAGTGTACAAAAATAAATATTGTGTTTTGTGAGGTCGCAAGAAGATTTATGGTTGCAGGTTTACAAAATTAGCTTTTTGGCATTTCAGCGGCAAAGGAATTGAATGCGATGTTAGATCGAGTAAATCCTAAGTATTAAAAGATTGAAATCAAAGTTATTATTATTATCAAGCAATTAGAAGTGATTTGGAAAGTGAAGAACGAAGTTTGGAAATGGTTTGCAGAAGTTTGAAGCACCAATCTAGCAAAAGCCCTAATTTTGCAAATTTAAGGTATTTATCCGACTAAGATCTTGAACCAGCTTAAGTAATCAGATATAATCATGGATGTGTCATTGATTCACAACATTAAGGATAAGAACAGACCTAGAACTAAGAAAGATCCAGTTGAACCCTCAGAAAGAGATGCTAGTTTAGCTTTATCATCTGTACCAGATGGAGTTCTTCATTTAGACAATGTTAAAAGTTATCTTGGATGCAAATATGAAACCCTAAGGGAGAGTAATTTTAATGGTGAATATAAGAAATTGTACAACATGGATATGTTAGTGAAACAAGGTTATGAACATCTAGAAAACAATGAAATCATTGAGTACTCTATGAAAGATGAATTTGATGATGAGTGTACTAAGATCATTTTGAGTAGGATACATAATGGTAAATTTTGGTTAGAAGACAGAGTTATTGACATAACTGTAGACCTAATTCATGATGTTACTGGATTATCAAAAGTTGGTGCAATTCCACTAAATGAGAAAAACATGAGAAAAATTGTGATTGAAAACACTAGTTCAATGTACAATGGCAGAGGTATAGTCATTAGTAAGATTAAGCAAGATGATGTAAAATACTTGTGTAAGATTTTGACAACAAAATTCTATGGAAGTTCTAGAGAAGATGATATGCCAACAAGTATGGTACACATTGCTTATTTGATGTGTGTGGAGAAGAAGCCTGTGGATATGTGTGAAATTTTGAGAATACAGTTGTTTGAGAATTTGGAAAAGATAAAGAAAGCTAAATACACTCACTTTAGATTTTCCTCATTGCTTACTTACATGTTCTTCCACTTGCTAAGAATATCTCCTTACACTATTGAATGGAATGATGGTGAGAATACTATGGAAAGAATCAATAAAGTTTACATGAAACATCTTATTGAGAAGGTTAATGATAGTGTAAAGTTAGTGTTGAAAACTTTTTAGAACATTGTGGTAAATAGATCAAGAATTCCTCCATCCCTAGTTATGAAATACAAAGATGATATATGTTTTATATATGGTTGATACTGATTTCACTTACATTGAGGTAGTAGAACCTAGACATGAATTCATAGACCCTCTTGGCTATGAAATCTCTGAAGTTGAAACAGAAGGATATGTTAGTAGATTGTTGAAAAGTAAAGTGGATGCTCATGGCAATAGATTTGGAACATATGATGAAAAATTTGATTTTTCAAAGACACTTAAGGAAGAAAAACAATCAAAGAAGAGAGTGGAGACTACAATAAAGAAAATTATAAAAGAAATAGGTTTGAGTGAGTAGGAATTTGATATTGCAAGAAAGACTATGGAAGCAATAAGGAAAAGTGAGATACTATCAGTTCCACCTTTGGCATCAAGTGCAGAACCCATTCAAGTTAAGGTAAAGGTTGAAGAACCTGAGAAGGAGGAAGAAATTAGTCAGACAAAAAAACCCTCTTCTTCAGCACCAAGCAAAAGAATGAAGGCAAGTGCTTCAGGACCAAGTAAAAGACAACAAATAATTGTTCCACTAGTACCTAGAAGAGTTGCAGAGATAAAAGATGATGAAGTAACAATAAAGAAGAAATCATGGAAACTAAGGATAGAAAGAGTTAATGAAGACATATTGCAATATGGAGACTTTACCAAAATGAACAAATACTATGATTTATATGGATCCTATGACAAATTAAATCTAGAGAATGCAATGGTTACACATATGATTTTGGAAAACAAGAAATTTGATACTATTCATGGAAAGATACCAGAAGATTTGTACAATAGACTTGTGAGAAGAAAGATGAGAGCACAAGAAGAAGATACTAAAATGAGAGAGAATGTGATAAGATAGGTCTATGACATAAGAGATGATGACCACCTTAAATAGATCCTCAAGCCACTTGAAACCCTATTAAGAATCAAAAGAAGAACTATACAAATAATGGGAGGTCAGTATGAACAAGTGAAGACTGAAACTGAACAGGCAGTTGTGCAAGTGCTAGCAAACTTGGTAGTAGCAAAAGATAGCAAAGATCAATTAGTTGCAGAACCAGTAGAGAAACGGAGTTCAAAATAGGTAGAGGCAACAATAGAGGTAGTTGAAGCTGAAGATATTCCTTCTTCTTCTATAAACATTGGCACAGGATCTATGGACATTGAAGGAACAAAAGTTACTTTAGATTTAGATGATGCGATACTCAACAGTTTGGATAACATTGTTGACAATTTGGCTTTGGGAGAGCAAGAAAAGAGTATTGAAACAGAGACTACACAAACAAAAGAGAAAATGGAAACAGAGGCCCATACACCTATTGAACCACAAGAAGACATCAGTCTTACTCCTAAGACAAGAAAGTTAAGCACTCGAAAGTTAGCTTGAAAGATTTGACTGAGAACCTACAAAGTGTTATATCTACAAAATTCTTTGATTCAAACTCACTTGAAAGAGAAAAGATGGTAATAAATTCTTTTGATGTTGAATTCACTAATTTGTCTGATATTGCTAAGGTTAAGGCTCAGGTAGCTTATGAAGCTGAGATGTTGCAGAATATAAGTCAGAATATCAAAAATGACATTGACAGCCTTGACAGACACATTAAGAACTTAAGGAAACATCTTGAGACTGGAAAGTGTTTGTACATTCAATGTACAAAATCTGAAAATATAATAATTGAGGAAGAGAAGAAGCTAAAAGAGAAGCAAGATGAAATTACAGTAGAGACAAAATCAATGGCCAGCCCAAACATAAAGATCAGTGCAGTTGAGAAAAAGATCAGAAAATTATGTGATGAGATAAGGACTTTGGATGATGAGAAGAATAGGAAAATTATCAAGATAAACATCTTGAGAGAGCATGTCTCAATCAAGTTGACTGAAGAATGTCTTACTACTAAGACATCATTTTAGAAGTTCAAGTTTGAGTCCCTTCAAACTTGCCAGATTGCAGCATACGGATTGAGTACTTTACTCAATGTAGTAGAATCAATTAAGAAGGCATGGGAGAAAGATTTTGATACTTGGAAGTCAAATTTTGCAGATTGTGTTGCAAGCCTATTGGCTTTGCAATAAGACAGTAAGGTAGAAGTTTTGAAACAATTTTGTATATCCCTTTCCACCCTTTATTTTGTCATTGTTGTCAAAGGGGGAGAGATACTTAGAAAATTTTCTATATATGATAAGGAAGGATACTCATAGGGGGAGTTCTATGGAGTATTATGAAGTGTTATAGATTATGTGTATATTTTGAGGAGATATAAGGATAGTATACTTATTTTATACTATGGCCACAATTTTGATACAAATTTTGAGATTTTGACTTAGCCAATTTTCTCATATGTTGCCACCAATGACAAAGGGGGAGATTGTTGGCAATTTGGCTGAGGTATGTACATATATGTTTTCATTATGGAAACATATGTTCCCTATGAAGATCACATAAGCTGGAAAGTAAGTATGGAAGATCATAGACTAAAATTGTCTAAGTATGAAATAGTGTTTTTGACAGAGCACCCGATACAGTTTGTTTTGGCGACATTCACTGGAGCATGATCAAAGTTTTCACAGTTGAACATAGACTCTATGGTGTCTAAGGATACCCCATCTCAGTGTGCAAAAGAGTACAGATAGTACAAACAAAGTTATGATTATTTTACCGATGACAAAGTTAAGCCGACAGAGCAGTTTTGAAGGTAGAACTAGTAAATGAATTAAGGGATTATTTTTCTTGTCAAAATAATGACTTAATATTATAAAGAGATGACATCCTAGATGTTTAATCTTGGATAAAGATATGCAAGCTGACTGAAGAAGATATTATGTTTGTATCTTGTATAAATATTGTAATGTACCAAACATACTTGAAATGTAACTTGTGATAGTTGTGTATTGTGATAGTAGTGAAAGTTGTTGATGTGAAGTTGTAAGCAGTACCATATTGTAATCAATAAACATTTGTATTAATTGTTTGGGCAATGAGCTCATCTAGTAATCATGTTTTGTATCTACAACTCCTAACAGGGTTGAGGCTTCTAACAAGGCCTATAGTCCCTTAACCAGGACTGATACACTATATGATTGTAACAAGCTCCTAACAGGGTCAATATCCTTAATAAGATATCTTTTGATTAGTGGATCTTTGTGGGTACCATCCCCACCAGGGTTTTCCCTTGGCCAGGGTTTCCTCGAGAACATATCATGTGTTATGAGTTCTTTACATTTACTATTATGTATGCTATTTAGTTTCTTATGCTTTAAAGTAATCTGTTATATCCATAAGTGGGAAAAGTAAAAGTTTGTGAAATACTAATTCAACCCCCCTCTCAGTATTTCCTATTTCTAATAGTGCTAGCACCATCATGTGGAGCTGGTGGAGGAGGAGGTGGTGCCACTACCTTTTTTGGTACCATATCTGACATCCCTACCCTCTAAGAGTATGTTGGTGCTCTTTGACCCTCTAGAATAGCCTGAAGATAGAGTCCATGATAGTATGTAGCTCTTGCTACCTCCCATCAGATCTCTAGTGCATCTGCCTATGCTAATCTCTCCCAGTGTGCTATCTCTGCCCTGAGATTAGATAGTTGTTAATCTCTCTCTACTCTCAGATCCATCAACTGTTGCTCTCTAACAGCTATAGTGATCCTAAGCTATTGCATCTCTATCTCTAGAGCTTGTATCTTAGCTCTCAGGTCCTCGCCTCTTGCAGGATGATCCTACCTAGCCTCTACCTCTCAGCAAATTGATCTCACTACATCCTCACTCTCATCAACAAAACTTTGACCTCATGACCATTTCTGACCACCTGATTGTGAACCCTCCCTAGTCTCCCTCACTCTCCCCTCCCTCTCCCACCACCATCTCCTCTATCTCCATTGTCATTGCCATCATCCCCCTGAGCTACTGGCTATACATCAGGAACTGTGAATCAAGGGAATGGAACCCTCCACCACTTTGCTCTATAGGCTGCATTAGCCCCTGCATCTTCCATGTCTAGGAGGTACTCTTAGGGCTCTCTCCTGATCATAGCTATGTCTTATACTGCTTGGTGGTAATCTAGCATCAGCAACCAACCCTGACCCTCTTCATCCCTAGCTCGTGCGTATTTAGTAGTCTCAGTGGATACTCATTGCTGCCGCCCAAACTACCACCATACGCGAGTGATCACAAATCTCTCTATGATCTCTATATGCTAACCTACCAGTGGCAGACTGCATAACATATAACTAAGCTCATCCTTCACATCCCCCTATACCTCCATAGCCATGTATGGCCTCCACTGGAATGAGGTAAGCTCATCTAGTATCCTCCTATAGTATGTCACATCCCCGCTATGAGAATGTGATAAGAACCCTACATACCTATATATGAAGGGATGTCTCCTCTCCCTCAGCTGTACTTGAGGGTGCACCATAGTGATGTGCTCCCATGCCCACACCTATGCTAGGATAGCACCACATGCCCATGTCCTGCTATCATGATAGATCATCTCATGTAACTTTTTGTACATGTCCACTAGTATGGTCAAACCCTATGCCATCTGACATGGGTGTGCTACTAGATCCACTAACAATCTATCCCATCCCAGTGGAAAAACCTTCTGACTCCTATCAGTGATAAGGGCCTGTGCTATAATGGATGCAACAATGCAAGGTATTGGGAAGTCTCTACCAAAATCATCCATCAATCGGTCCCAGCTGACATGCCTATCTATAATCATAACATCTAGGAACATGGCCTAGATGGCTTGACGTCCCTCGGTAGCATCCTGATCATATTATACCTGTGACATCAAACAATCACGTCAATTTATATTATATGGAAACTTTACATTTACAACTATTTATAAACATGATTATACTTAAAGGATCACCATGGCTCGATACTCAGATTATCTGATACATGTCCTCCAAGATAATCGATACCTCTCCAATAGGAAAATGGAAGGTGTTGTTCATGCTATGCCATCTCTCAGCAAGTGTAGTCAACAACCCATGATCAGCTCTAATATAGGGTAACTGTAGCAAGTACCTGAAGCCCATAGCCCTCAAATCCACCTTGCCCAGATCATCTAGATCACAGACAAATCGTAGCCCTGTCACCTTCGGTGCTCTAATGTGTAGTGCTAGAAAGTACTCTTATAAACCATTAACCCTAGCCAGATGCTAGCACATATCATGATGGATGTATAAAATTAGTACAAAATATCTTAAAAGTAAACATTGTCTAGACCCATGTCATTTTTGCTCAAAAACACTAAAAACATGTCAAATTTTTATTGGGTGATACTATTTTTTGCTAAAGTATCATGGGATACTTTCTCTAATAATAGGGTGATAATATCTTCTTAGGCAATACTTCACATAGGATCGTGCGATAGTTCACCAGTTATCATGCAATACTGGTTTATATACCCGCGTGATACTATATGGACCCGCAAAGTATCATGTGAAAGACATTCTCAAAGGAGGCGATACTGCTAAAGTATCGTGTGACTTTTCACCTATGTGTAAAATTTGAAAATTTGAAAATTTCATAAACATGTTTAAAATGCATTAAATGCTCATAATGACTCAACTAGGGGCAAGTTTTTCTGAAAACATACCGGAGCACCATACTGCAGAGGACGGTTGTGCAATTGGGAGTGCTCAAATCGATGCCTGTGAACTAAAACTGTTGTTGGCTGGGCCATTGTCTCTCTCTAAGCTCTCAAAATTCTTAAATCACTAAAAGATAAATGATTTTGAAAATGATCTTTTAGCCCCTTTTATAGCATTTTGACTTTTTTGACCTAATTTTCAAAACACCTCAAAATTGTGCAAAAATTGCACCCCTAGCTAATTTCGACATCCTAGATCCATTTTTGGACTCAAAATCAAAATATGAGTTAATCTTGATAGTCAAAATTGCATTTCAAACTTTTCTCCTTCTTCTACGTAGTTGGCTGACCTTTTGAGGTCTGATCCTTCGATCTTTGCTAGGGCATCTTCCTTACTTCACCCCCATCTCTTCCAAACTCCTAGTCTATCATTCACTTTCATTTGATTCATCTCTCTAATGTTTGACTTCAACTTTTTAGTCAAACTAGGGCATGTCTTCTCTACCTAATGGTTATCCTATAATGCTTCATCTGAGATCATGATTTCTAGTGCTTTGGTCAAGTTTCTCAATTTTCTCTTCTCCTCTACCTGATTTCAATTTCAATTCCAAGGGGGCAGTACTTATCAGCTTTAATCTTTGATTCAGCTTTATCGTTCAATCCAACCTGAGATTCTTATTTTGAGACTTGATTATCACTTAATAGCAACGGTGGTGATCTTGTCTTTTGATTCTTATCTCTTATTTTTAGACTTGACTATCACTTAATAGCAACGGTGCTGGTCTTGTCTTTTAGCCAGTTAATTTTTGTCCTGGCGTGTTCCCAGAATGATCACACGTCTGGATTGTTTTGTGATCCCAAATCGATCTCACATTGCAATTCTTCTTTGACCACATGTGTTCCCAAAATAATCACACATTAGTCAAAGAGGGGTAAATGTATGCACCCTAAAATGGTCACCTAGACTTTGGGCCCCCATTCAGCAATTTATCAAATCTCTGAATCAATGTTTTCAAAAATCAGCATTTTCCAAATATATCAATTTCCTTGATCAAATCCTTTTATCATTTTTTATTATTTTCCTTGGGCTAACCACTTTATCCTAAGTCTTTATTTAATTAAAAGGAATATTTCCTCCACTTTTATTAAATAAAAAAATCCCCCACTTTTCCTCTTATCCTAAGTTGCACAAATAAAGCATTATTCTTATTTTATAAAAAGGAGGAAAGCACTTTTTGTCTCATATGGACACAAAAGTCAAATCTTATTTTCTCATTGGAGGATATTTGTGTACATGGATTGCTCCTCTTTCAAGATCCACCCTTAATTAAATCTTTTGCCTCTTAATCTCCATGGTCCATTCTTTCTCATTTCCTATAAAAGAAGAGCTCTCTTCCTCATTTGCATATCAATCTTTTATGCTAATGTTATGCTGTAGGTTTTCTAGGTCACTTTGGAGCTTTTGAAGATTTGGAGCATTCTTGGCTTTTGCATCTATATTCCATTCTTAGTTTCATTCATGCATAGTAGCTTCATGTTTATGCTTTCATAGTTTATATTTTCTTTCAAGCTTTAGAGTAACTCATCTAGTTTAACTAGGAAGGCTTGGTAATACTTGCATCTTTCCTTTTCATAACATAGCTTGTACTTTCATTTCTATAGCTTAGCTTGCACCTCTCATTTCTAGTTTGCATATTCATCTTAATCTAGTTTGCATTTGCATTTCATAGTGATTCTTGGGGATATTGGCATTCTTGTCCTTGTCTTCATTTGAATCTCTTATTGTGTGGTTGACTAGCAAGGTCATTAGCTTAATAGCTCTAGCTGAGAGCAAATTTTAAATAATCTTGCAACTCCATACATAGAGAGCTCTAGGTCACTTTCTAAGGTATTCCTTTCATGGATTCCCTTGGATATAATGACTTAGAGAAGTGCACCATTTGAGTGTGTATAGAGGGAATCATCAGAGTCACCAAAGGAGGAATATAGGTAGGAATACTAGGTAAAGGAATGGAGGAAGTTTCCATACTAGTGGTAGGAGGAGTGAATCCTAAATCTTGAGCTTCATGACCTAAAGGTTTAACATTTGAATGCACACGATGAGTAATACCACGCAAGATATTAACACCTTGATCATTATCATGAAGAACTTTCTTAAGAGCCTCTATAGCTTGACTAGAATCTTGATTATGGTTTTGTTGAATAAGCCAATTACCCATTTTATCAAGTTTGGTTGAAAGTTTTTGGACTTGTTCAGGAGGAAATCTTAAAGAATCATCCTCATCATGAGATGAGTGAGAATATTTTTTCTCCATAGTAGGATTGGATTCATGAATAATCAAATTATCATCTGGGATCCTAAGGAAAGGAGAAGAAGACTCAGGATCAAAGGCACCCATGATTCTATGACTTCATCTAACTGAAATGTTATAAGTAGGACTAAAGATAGTAAAGCTTATATACCAATGCAATGCAAATGAACTAAACTAACACAAAATATTTTTATTTTATATGAGATGCAAACACGTAAAAATATCTAATACATGCAAGATCTAACACCATAAAACACAATAGGGAATCTAATTCCACAAAAGAAAAGGGGTAAGTATGTTGGGTTCCCCAAATTGTAAGAAATATAATAATGTGTTGTCAGTTCACAAAAATGTATTGAATGTGTGGGGAATATAGGATCTATCCTTAACCCAAATTCTCAAAGGAGAGATCCAAATTGATTAATAACAAGGGAGTGACTAATCAACAAATGAATCAATCTATAGAAAAACTGAAAAAGAGAGAGAAAACCTATAATCCGTTATAGAAAATATTTGTTTAAGTATTGAAATAGATTGAGGATGAATACTAACCTTGAAATAGAATGATCTGGGAAAGACTATTTTCTGATGTCCATGTACAGTTTCAGGGGATTCTACAACCTGCTCCGGCTTGGAAATGCAGTGACAGAGAAAACCCTAAAACTTCTATCTTTCTAAGTAAGGTAGACTTTGACCTCTTTATCGGGGTAAGATCTTACCCTAGGGAACAATCTTGACCCCCACTAAAAGTTGACCCTGATCTGAAATAGCTTTGATGGAAATTATGTTTGGGGATCTTGGAAGTTCACCGAAAAGGGTATCTAGATCTACACTGATATTCATCATCATGCACCTGCACCTTCAAGAAAAATGGTTTTGCCTCAGTCAAACCCTAGTTTGGAATGAACCTTGAAATGTAATTGAAATAAAAATGTATATAAACAAAGTAAATGAAACTATTCACCTTGCTTATGTTGAAACCTTGTGGAGCATTCGAATCCTTGAATACACAAGTATGAATGCTCCAAATGAATGTAGAATTGGATGTAGGATGCCTCAAATCAATTGCATTAGATCTTCAAAACCAATCTTCAATGGATCTTTGAATAGGAAGAAGCTTGGATGATTGTGGATGGAGAAATCTTCAACAAGAGGGCTCCAAAGAGATTAAATCCTTCAATGGCTAATAATGGATCTCGTTGATAAATGCTTGAATTCTTGAGGACTTGATTGCTTGACAGCTTGAATGCTTTCTTGCACTTGAGAGCTAGATGTCTTTATCATGAAATTTCTTTGTATGAGATGGATGTCTATGAAAATGAAAGAGGAAGGCTTCATTTTATAGTGATCTAGGGAACAAACTTCTAGAGGGGCCAACATTGGGGAATTAAATTCCAATTAGGACTTAACCCTTTAGAAATGGACCTAGATTAGATATAATTTAAGATTTTACCATTCTAAAATCCAAATTAGCTGACCCAAAAGCGGGAAATAAATATTTTCCAAAGCCTGATACCTTAAAACCTTCAAAACTTGAAATTTAGACCCAAGGTTAGGGTCGAGGTTGACACTATCCTAGGTCAGATTTGAGGCTGAATTTGAACTAGGTCAGGGTCAAGGTCAACCTTGACCCAGAAGGTTGACCTTGACCTTGAGGTCACAAGTCTTAGGTTCAAAGGAATAGGTGCCAGAAACAGGTTGGAAAATGATTGAGAAAGAAGCAAAATAGGGGAAAATAGCTAGATCCATACAAAGACATACTCAAGGCACTTGACATAAACCTAGACCACTTACTTAGAGGGCTAAACCTATCCTAAATGGAAGTCCTTCCATTTTATGATGATATAGTTGGAATCTCCTCAAAGGGACTCAAAGTTTCCTCGCAGGTACTGATATGTACTGAATGTATTTCATAGAATCATAACAGGGTCCATCCTCTCATAAGGAAATTTCATATTAGTACATCTTTTGTGGGTACGATCCTCATCAGGGTTTACTCTCTGATCAAAAAGTTCCCTAGTTAACATTTATTGTGTCATTATGTATTATTATCTTTTTATGGTTGATGTTTAAGTTAATTACATGCTTCAAATTTAACAAGGATAATAAGAGCTATTTTAATCAGATTACTTACTCACCCCCCTAGTTATCTTGTGTGACTTTACTTTTTAACAACTATAACTATGAATCATAAATTAAAAAAATAGTAATAGCCACCGCATGGTGCAAGAGCAGTGCCAATCGAGGGAGGTGGATCTTGGCCGTCCTCAAAACATTAATATTAATAATAATAGTAAAAGGTAAAATATTAATATTTTGAATGAATGTGTTAAAAAAATCAATTTTAAATTTTAATTTTTTTCTCTCTTCCTAACATTGAAATAAAATATTTAATGCATCTAATAAAGATGTTCTATACTAGAACAATCATAAGATAAATATAGGACCTTGGTAAAATGATTGAGCAATTAGAAGACTAGTGGTATTAACAACACTATACTACTCCAATAATGTGTGGAAAAATTTAGCTTTAACAGTGAATTCACTTCTATTTTCCTAACATTGAATTAAAATATTGAGTGTATAGAATAAACGTCTTTGGTATTAAAACCACCATAAAACAAATATAAGTGTCTACTATAGTTCTTTTTTTGGATAAAATAACCTAAAAATATATATTAACTTAAAATAAGAAATATATATAGAGTAATCAAAAAATAAGTGGCAGGAAGAAGTCACTCCTCGCTCGAGTCACATGGCCAGATAGCCATAAATTAGAATATAAGGGCCAAGCTCTACTAGAGAAAAAATATGTTAAAGAAAATGAGCATAACCCAAAAATAAAGTGCTCTCATGTTATTGTAGCCATAGATGAAAGAGGAGGGTCTATTTTATCCTTCTTTCCCCATCTTGACTCCCAATCTAGTTGAGCATTACAAACTATCCATCCATTTGCATTCTCCTCCTCAACATCTTTCTCTTATTATCTTGGAGAAATTACACGTGCCAATATAGGAAAAAAATTAGAAGATGAAGATAATTCTAAGGGCTGATCCAAGGGCATTCAAGTAGAAACAACCACTGAACACTTCCGAGACATGGACCCATGATGATTTCGGGACCGGCCAAGATGTGAGGCAAAAATTGATAGTGGTGTTCATTCCATTGAAGAACATGGGAATGAGAATTTTCTACATGTTGATGATAAGAACTTGGGGATCAATGATGGACATGGAAAGGAGATTAGCTACCAGAAGAAGAATACTTTTCAGGTACTATGGCTATTGTACAAGGTGGATCTCCCCAATGTTTTAATAATTCTTCCAAATGGTCCAACTCATGAAGTACCTTGTCAGCTACAACCAAAAGTTGTAACATGACAATATTACATATACAAAATTTAGAAAAGAAATAAGTGCATTCATATCAATTATGGCATGTGAATAAACTACCATATTTTTTGTCTTTCCAGAGAGAAAGTAGTATTTCAAATCCAAAAGTATGCTAAAGCTATAGAAATGGGAAAGGAAATCTATGTTAATCTCATAGGAGAACCATATGCCATGAAAAAGACTCTGGATTGAAGGATAAAAGAATTAGTATATTCAAACCTAGTAATTATGAGTGCTTTTACATAATCAAAACACATGAAGAAATGACTCAAAGTGACTAAAAAAGGGGTACTCATTCTTTAGAAACCCCAAATGGTGAAGATGGGATCCAAGAGGTGAACCTTGGAAAAGAATACACCAGGAAAAAAGTGGTATTTTGGGTATTTTATAATAGGCCAAATAGTAAGAAAACACAAACTCTAGGTAGAATGTGAGGAGTTCAAATGCCATCATTGGTTCAAAACCTTGACCATAGAGAAATGGTGTGAAAGCTAGTAATAACCCTCGGGAGGTGTGTATCTATATAAATTCATGTAAGAATACCGAAGACAATCCTTTCACTAGGGATGAATACTTGTAATACAAGTCTTATAAAGTAATTCCACTGAAAAGATAGAGACAAGTAATTCAAAAGTCTCATCATCTTAAGATGTAAGATGAAATTCAACCTCTACATCCTACCAATTATGGAGAGATATTGTACACCTACAAAAGAGGTATTTTGGGATATGAATGCCATGCTTATAAAAGTGTAGAGCATGTAAATTGGGGACATGAGAAAATGGAAAACCTTGCATCTAAACTAATGAAGAACACCAGAGATTATGTTACTGTAAACATAACCCATCTTGAAAGATGACTCCATCCTATTGTAATGATGGTTTTGCAGCTTCCTAGGCACATCAAATTCTTTTTTCCACAAATCATCCCTAGATTTGTATTGGTTATTCCATAATGTGAATGGTGTGGAAATAATTTTCTTTCCAAGGTAAATGTTTCAAAGGAAATAAAGAGAAAATATAGTAACAAAGAATAAATTTCCAAGCTTCATTTCCTAAGATGCAGCAAACAACCCATTTGACAAACAAGGACTGACCTTGTTTCAAAATGGAAATGAGGCCAAGGCCATCAAATTTTGTATGAATACAACAATAATCCTAATCCACTCTATGAAAACCATGTTTATCTATATTTGAAGTCCAAAATTCAATGTTTTGTATTAACTTCTCAACGTTATTATAACCATATTTGGAAGGGGACCAACAAGATGAGTAATAAATATGCATTGTTGAAAGACGTTTGGACTAGATTTGAAATTTACTAGAAAGGGAGAGAATATTGGTCAACCAGTAGGCCAATTTGGTCTCAATTTTTGAAAGCACAACATCCAAAGTTATGTATTTGAACCATGAAATCGTAAGCGTTCCAAGAAAATAGAAGACCTGGCCAAGTAGAATCTATTTCTAGTCATACCAAAGAAACCATTGTAGAGATAGAAAGAATGAATGTTGATAACAAAGGGTTTTGATCCATTGAATGGACAAGAAAGAAGCTAAGAAAAAGGCTTCCAAGTAATGAAGAAAATCTTGAATATTCTCTCTATCCTCAATGAGGGTGAGGAAGGAATCATAAAAAAATGACCTTTAACAATTTGGATTCTTGAATAGAGTAGGGAACTACGTCAAACCCACCCAGTTGAAATAGTGGAGGCAAGAAAATAAACAAATCCTTTTGTAGGTAGCATATACAAAGAAGGAGCTAAAGTGAAACCTTGACAAATTGACCTATACAAGACAAAATAATGAGATTCACAACCATTAATTTTTATTCAAGTAGAGGCATCTATAAGGAGTATTTGAACTGAAAGGAAAAAGTGAGGTCCAAAACAAAGATATTTCAACATAGCCAGAATAAAATGTCACTCAATGTGGTCATAAGCTTTAGAAGAAACCAATTTTAAGGAAAATAGCATTTTGATTAGAATGGAAAGAACATTTTATGTGCTCATAAAAAGCTATAATATTATCTAAAATAAATATAGATTGTATAAATGTAGTATTCTTAGGCTACAAAATCTGAGGAACAAGATGGTGAATTTTAATAGAAATGGCCTTGGAAATTATTTTATAAGATAGATTAAGAAAGGAAATTGGGCACCCATTGTAGATATCTTTTGGGTGACAAGATTTGGGTATGAACGTTATGTTGCCTTTATTTATTTCTATACTTAGTGAGCCATTTTTAAATACTTCATGGTAAACATGATGAAGGTCTAACCTAACATAATCCCAAATAACTTCATAAAACTCACAGGGGAAGTTGTCACAACAAGCGGATTCTTCATCTTCCATAGAAAAAGTAGTCTCTGTAAGGTCTTGTAAAGACAAAGTATGGTCACAGAAATCCTTTTCAAAGTCTAACAAACAATTGGGAACCACTGCAAGATAATCACTAGGGACATGTTGATTCGCAAGTGTAGGAGCTTAAGTAGTGAAAAATTTTATATAGTGATTGATAAAGGCTTGGAGAATGTCAAAATTTTCAGTGAGAACTAATTTTCCCTCTTTGATTGTTTTTATACCTAGAGAGGAATGTGAAGGGAATAGGAGGGAATAAAAACTCCTTACTAGAATGATCTGCCACTTTTAACTAGTGCATACATGCCTTAATTTGAGTACTCCTAGCTATGTAAATATAAACAACCTACTTCTAATGATGCAGAGTTGCTACTTTTGTCTTTAAAGAAGGTAAAAAAGGATGAGCTTCCAAACTCTTAGTTATTGCATGTAATTAATTTGTAGTCTAAGTGTAAGATTGCAGGTGGAATTATGAAATATTTTTACTATAAAAATAGAGGAATTTAGTTTTCCTATGGATTGCATCATTTCACTACAAATCTAACCTATTGATTGAGTGGTTCTAGGATATAAATTTTAAATCTATTTAATGTGGGCCAAAGTAGGTGGATGAGTAAAAAAATAATATTTTAATGAAAAAATGAGACTTAAAGAAATGTGTCAAGGATGCACACCATTCAATAGAAATTTTAATGGAGATGTGGTCTGACAAAGTGGCATTAGCTAAATGTAAAAATGAAAAATATTTATGTATCTTGAAAAAGGAAAAAAAGGTTTAGAGGAGATCATGGAATGGTTAAGGCATTTAAAGACTTTATTAAAACTTTCCCCGACATTACTCAAAGTATGCCAAACTAAATGTGGAAGGTGGAGTTTGGTATTCGGATTAGAAGACCAAATTTATTGTGCATGTAGAACTAAGCTTCATTCTCACTATCTATCCAAAAAAATGCTAAAATTATCTCGTTGTTAGAAACCACCTCAACCATATTGAACTCTCCACATAAAACCCAAATGGCTGGAGGTAGTGAGTTAGCTATCCACCACAAAATTTATGATCTTTTCATGATATAGTGACTAAAATATGATTGTCAACTTACATGATAACCCAAACCAATTTGTGCATGGGGTCCTCACTATGATTAATAATTGCATCTTTGCACCGTGGTGCAAGTAGGGTGACAACCCCTCCTCAACCAGCTTCATGATTGGAAGTGAAAATTGGCTAGTTTGGACAAATTACATGGCAAGTCAATATGATAAAAAACCAAGATATCTTAATATATTTAAGCCACAACACATCTATCTAGGGAAAATTATGAAAAACTTGTCACACATGATATTTAAGAGAGAGATGTTAGAAATCTAAAATTCCATGACAGAAAATTCATTATAAGGCATCATTCATGCCATCCTCACCCCAAGAGAGGAGAAATTATTTTACAAAAATTCTATGCGATTCAAAAATAGGGCAATCGTCCCATAAGATTAGCTATATTTTGCATGTGCCTTTTTCTTCAATGTCCTCTCTCCCAAGATGACTACGAGAGCGACTTGAGGAAGTCAAAGAAATGGATTCTAAGGAAGCTAGTTATGGAGTGGAATCTCCCAGTGATCAAGAAATAAAGCCATTATAAATAGTGGGAGAATTAGTGGCTAGTAATAACTTCCCTTGAGAAGTAGGGTTTGAAATAACCTACTAGAGGAAAACATTCAGGGAATATTTAGATGGAATTGAGTCCTTAGGTGGAAAATCCATCGAAGGTAAATCCCATTTAGGATGAAGAGACAAAGTATCCTTACCTTTACGAACTATAGTTATCCAATTGACATCTTCCTTGGTGTTTTCTAAACCTTAAGAGGGAATAGGCTTCTTAAGATGAAATTTATTTAGGGGTAGAAAAGAGGGCAATCCTTAATTTTATGGTCTCTAGACTGGTAGAGGAAACATGTATTGGAAAATTCAAATACATGGCGCACTGGGAAAATCATTTCCCACCAATTTGTATATCAATTAATTTCTTGAGCTCCTTGGCAAGATTTATCTCAACACAAACCCTCTTCTAAGCGTGATCTTGAAAGAAATTCTCAAGCTCAGTATAAACAACATGACGTAAATTATGAGCAATATTTTAGTAAAAAGGCCAATACGACAATGGTAAACTAGGAAATTCAATCCAAATGGGGAATCTGAGTTTCCTATAGTAAAGTCTTGAAACCAAGGTTGAAAAACAAAAGGAGATGAATGAAGGAACTAGGGGATTTTTTTTAGAATACTGTTCCACATGAGTGGGGTTCCCAAAATAGAATAGGAAAAAACCTATCATCAAATTTTGCAAACCATCTTGGCAAATCCCATGTGGGAGCTAGGCCTTGGTGACCTAATCACGTAGAACACTTTCAAAAGGAACACCATCAAAAAAATATATAATTAAAGTAAACTTATCAACCTTTTCACAATCTTTATCAAAATATTTGATAGGAAAAATGACATCAGGAGTGACAAAGATCTTACCTCATGGAACACCTTCAAAGTAATTTTTTACAGACATTTTCACAAAGGAGCTATGATCTCCTAAATCTAAAATTCTAGCACCAGCAACAACTGTTGTGATAAAGATAGCCACAACTATTAAAAACCCCTATTCCTATAGTAAATGCATTTTGAAACTATTGGTGGACTTGTAGTAAGGAAACTCTAATGTTCAGCTAGGAGATGTATGCTAACATAGACTTGTAGAGCACACATCTTAACTACTCACTAGTGATTAAATTGTTAAAAAATATCATTTGGTATAGTTTTTGAAAAATAATAAGATTAGTGGAATTAATAACACTATTCTATCCATAGAATAATATTCAAAAAATCAATGTTAACATTGCATTTATTCTCTCTTCCTAATACTCAATTAAAGTATTGAATGTGTAGAATAAAGATATTTGGTATTAAAATGATCATAAGATAAATATAACTAAAAGCCATTGGTAAAGATTTTGAACAATTAAAAGTCAAGTAGAATTGACAACACTATACTATTTATGTCTATGCATTTCCATTCTAGAAAGCCCTGATATATTTATTGCTTTTAACAATTGGAACTAGCTAAATAGGCAATGACTACCATTGAGACAATCGTTGTCGTCCATAATTTGATAGGGATATTGAACTAAAGTCTAATAAAACTATTATTCCTATAAAATTAAAGTTTCTGATACCAATGTACATTTACATCGTCATTTTTTGAAAGTTAGAGACTGATTTACTTGGTTATCTTCTTTGTCGTATGAATACATGAATGCACTTAAGGTGTTAGAGAGGAACTGAGGGATTAAAAACTATTTTTTTAACCTGTGCACTCATTATCTTTATTATGCAACTCTTTTTATGGGGAATCTCCCTTTCCTATGTAAATATTCTATTTTGATGCCTTCTTTTTATCAGTGCCATACTACTCTACAATATATTTTCATGCAGAGTCAAAACTATTTGGGTTTTGGATTTAATTTCAAATTAAGTTTTCTTTGAATTGTAATTATCGTCTTTGTAAGCAATTTTGATGAATTAGGCTCTATGAACAATGTAGATTGGTAATATTAAATCAATATAGATGGATAAATTTTTTGAAATATATATAAATTAGTTTTATGAATACTTTAAGTTATTTAGTCAAATAGGGTTACTATTAAGTAGGATGACTAGATAAAAAAGAGGTTAAAATTGTGGTATTTATAAATTTGTTAATATGATAATTTTTTTATATATAAGAAGAAATAATAGCTTTTTATTCAAAAGAAGATAAAAATAAATAGTAAAGTTTAATATAATAATTTAATTTAAACTGGTGTCCACCTTAATAAGCTCATGTTTTCCAATGTATTCTCAGTTTCTTAGCTTGTGCTAAAATCAAAGTTGTGGAAGAGGGTATGGACATCCATTAAAAGCATAATAGAAGGGGGATTTTTTTCAAATGATGTGATCTCAACTACCCTAGTAGACATGTATGCAAAATGTGGAACCATCCACAAAGAATGTGAACTATTTGACAAAATGTCTTTGAGAAATGTAGCCTCGTGGAATGCTATGTTTTCTAGATATGCACAACATAGTGATTTTAGGAGGCATTTATTATTTTAAAAGAAATGCCTTGACCAGATTCCATTTCAAGAATGCTATGGTTGTGGGATATGTACAAAATGGTTTGGTTGAGAAGGCATTGGAGGCATTTAAGAAAATGTAATTGGAGGGTCTGAAAGAAGATATCAAATTATTTACCAACATCCTACTAGCGTATGCCAAAATGGGATATTTAGAATATGGTTTGGAAATCCATAAAAGTATAATTGAAGGTTGGTTATTGTCAAATATCATAGTTGAGAATGCATTGATAGACATGTTTGGAAAATTTGGAAGCATGTACAAGATGCGTTAAATTTTTCAGAAAATAATGCGAAGAGATGTGAGCTCATGGACTGCAATTGTTTCAATACATCCACAAAATGGTTTTTCGGTGAGGCTTGGAGACTTTTTTAGAAAATTTCTCAAAGGAATGTAATATCCCAGAAAGTTACGTTTACAACATATACACAAAATGGTTTCTCTGACAAAGCATTAAGGCTTTTCAAAGAAATACCTCTACCAGGTGTCATTACATGGAATGACATGGTTGTAACATAGATGCAAAAAGATTCTTTGAGAAAGCCTTAGAGATGCTTATGAAAATGCAAATGGAAGGAGGCCTTATAGATGTTTATGAAAATGCAAATCAAAGGTTTAAAGCCAAATTTTACAACACTTACTAAATGAACTATTCACAAAGACCAATTTTTTTTCTTATAGACATTTTACACTTCTTCGGTGTACCCATCGCACACCAAGGTGTCATTGCTGGTCATATAATATAATCAACTTTTCTCTTTGTAACTTATCAATATGAGAATTTCATTAGTCGTGATCAATAATGTTCTATGAGCAATATATTAAAATATTAAAAAAAAATTGTATAATATGGCTATTATGCTTTTAGTTTGATAAGAACAATTCTGAATTAGTTGAATTGAATGGATTTAAGAATACTATAAATTTGAATAATCTATCAAGAAATCTATTTATTTTTTAATATAAACAACTTATATTTTATTTTTGAAAAAATCAGAATTTTAACTTAATTATAATTATGGTTATTGAACCCGCAAAATCTTGTTACGAAATTATTTACCGATTTAAAATGTAATAATAAAAAATTATATTCTCACAATTCCTATTAATGAATAAATACTTCTCAATTTATCTGCAATATTTAAAGTCATATTCTATACTCAATATTCAGGTTACTGTAAATTAAATAGTTTTAAGGAGATCTACGTCGACCATTACTTAGCAATTTAATTGTTAATTGTTACTCTTCTATTTTTATAATTTTCAAAAAAATACTATGTAATAATTGTGATGCAACTCCACCAACCTTTTATTATTGATATACAGAAGATAATCATAGGAACTTTATTGCCAAAAATAAGTATCCTGAAGAATGTCGGTGGAGCTCGTAATCGGTTTCCAAACGGAGACGCGAGAGAAAACAGTGGAATGCCAGTCGAGAAGCAGCTGGTGAGTACCTACACATTTCACTGTGTATTGTATTGGGAGCCCTGACAGAAGCATCTGGTTCGCATACATCAAGTTTTTCTTGCTGATTTCACCTTGAACAAAGCCGCACTTTGGAGGAATCTCCAGCACTAGCGGGCCCAAATGGCCGTCTTTACAAGAATAATAATTGAAGGGCCTGCATATCATTGGAGCCAAAAACAAACGCTCCACCCTTTCTCGAGCAAGCGCATATCGATCAGGCAATCCTGCTTCTGAACAATCGAAAACTGCACAAAGATTTCTTAGACATTCGCCAAAACTCTCTGACAAGTCGAGCTTTTGATGGGGTTCGTCAGGAGGTCCAGTTCCAATGGTCAGGATAACTGGGTTAAGCTGGCGTGCTGCATGCATGAAATCCAGCAACCTCTTTCTGCTTCTCTCACATAGATGTGGCAACTCCCACATGCAATTCACAGCTACAATTTCATCCTTGTTGGTCTTCATATTTTCCAGATCTGCCTCCTCGAATGAAAACGGGATGTCAAGTGAATCAGCATATAGAGAGAGCATTTTGCTTGTGTGAGAACACATGACCACTGAATCAGCAGCAAGATTTTGATTCTCACCACAATCCCATTTAAGAGCAGTGATCTTGAGGTGTTCAATTTTGTAACCTCCACTTTTCAACGATTGCATCAATGGTGGCCACTGCATCCCTTCCATAATGTCAAAGTCTATAATATGGAGTGTTTTTCCTTCGCCCTCTATTGCTTCCACAATGCTCTGGTTAGCCGTGAAATGAGCTGTTCTCATAATCGGAAATATTTGGTTCAGCAAGCTCAACGTACTCAGATCTTTAGAATGCAGCGGCTTGTCTTCGATAGGATCACCGCCTGAACTGAGATCATGAAGCTGCTTCAGTGCACGAGACAAATAGAAAGCAACCCTATCCACAGTGGAGCCTGTTGAAGACACCATTTGTCTCAATCTGCAAAGAAGAATTTCAGCAAGATCATGGGAGCCATCTGATATTGCTTCCGCACATGTTGTTAGAAGATGAATGACTAACAATCCCTTGTGATCTGAAGAATCCGCATTGCTACACTGGATCAAGCTTCTTACAACGCAATCAACTGTGCCGCTTGATGTACTACAATTTTCTACACAAGAAACATTTTCAGCTTCAAGACTCAGCACATTCCTATCATAATCGTAGATACCTGCACTCCCACCTCGTTCTGCCTCGACCATTAGTTCTTCCATTAAATCCTCTTGTATTGAAGAGAATTCAATTTCTACGGACGAAGAGACTAAATAGCCATTGTCTTGAATCGCTACATCGCCTGGCTTCTGCTGGCAGGTATTTGGCAGCTCTTTAGAGTTGGTAAAATTCTGCTCCACAGAAACAATTTCAGGCAATAATGATCCCCTCTCTTCAACAAATGCATCTCTCCCTAGAGACGATTCAGTCAAACATGAATGCAAATCTACCATTTTTTCATCTAAATGTATGGCATAACTGATTGAAATATCATTACAGCAATCAAAATCTTCACCATAGTAACCGTATCCTAGTTTATGCTCCATTGTACTGTCATCCATCGGGAAAAATGAAGATGTGAACAGAATCAGTGTCGTGATATGAAAGTGTCTACAGTGCACAGAGCACACTCTATTGCGGTGATATTAGTGGGAACAACTTCGAATTTTTCTACTTCCTCCTAAAGCATCGTGACATTACTGGGAACGATTTTGAATTTTCCCACTTCCTCGTAAAGCATCGTGACATCAGCGGTAACAACTTTGAATTTTCCCACTTCCCCAAAGTATCGTAAGGGTTATTAAAGGTCTTCCGTGAATCATTTGATATTCCCCTCTGCATCTCGACAAAGTTAACTAATTCTCTCTTTTCTTATTTTAGGAGTTTGACTGTCTCTAATCCGCATCACCGTCTATGTCTTAAACTACAATTTCCTAAGCTGTGGACCACAATTCGGATTCCCTCCAAGAGCACTATTTATTGACTATTAACGGTCTATCATCATTGGTTATTATTTGAAAAAGGCATGAACTTGTTGAAACATTCTAAGTAAAGATCCCCTGAATTCATAATACCTACGTAGAGTTGAAGGAGTCCGTGGTAAAACGTACAAAATCTTATTGATTGTTGATTTTCTAAAATGCATCATACGTATGTTACGTTCTAATGTGAAAAACAAGGAGAAAAACCTCCTAGGGCATTTGAATCGAATAAAACAAACAAGAATAATGCTTATTATTCATTCTATAATTTCTAGAATATATAATAAGTTTTAAGTTTTAAAAATATTTTGATAAGTATTATATTAATGGTGATAAATTTCTATTTTAATTATTATGCTGTATTAGGATATTAATATTATTAATTTAAATTTAATATAAGTATTTAAATGTATGTTTTTGTATAAGAATTGATTTTTTAAATCAATATAGCTTTTGTATTATGTCAATATTCTTAATTATTTTGTAATTTTTTATTTTTGTATTTTAGAATATTTTAAATGAGCACCATCTAAATGTCAACTATATGGACTTTCTAATTAAACCAAACATCTTTTTGGTATCTTTATATATATATATATATATATGCACAATATGATTTTGAGTTATTTATAACTAATGTTCAACATTATTCTTAGTTGAGTATGATATTTGAATCAAATCAAACAAACAAGAAGAATAAAGATCAAAGTACTCTAATTCATATGAAAATGTTTTTTATTTTACAATTATCATATTAATTATCTAATATGAAAATTCTCATCGTTGTATTTCATTAAATTAATTAATTACAAATTTGATATTTAGTCGAGAAAATATATAACAGTGTAGATAGTTAATATAGAGATCACTATTTACTAACACTTCTAATTGATTAATATCAACTAGAATTTATATTATGTTGCAAAGAGGACAAGTGATAACTACATAATGCTTGTAAAATGTATCTAAAAGGATATATCAAAAACAAAAGGGCTTTATTAATAAAAAATTATACAATAGGTTTTTATTAAAAGAAAATAGGTTTTGAAGGGACATGATACCCTTTACAACAAAACCATAGTGCCGAAATAGAACATATGCTAACCAACTACTAGACATAAGAAAAACAAAAGTAACTGAAATAAAGGAACAAAGTGTCGGAGACCTTACAAATTTTTTTATTAAACTTTCATTCTTTCGAATGATATCTTCATTAATTCTTCTAACACATCTAAATTGACTAAAGCCACAAAAACACCAACATAGCCACAATACGACATAGTCATTTAGAAAAACAAAAAAACATCCATTAGAGTTTAGGCTAACAAAACTAGAAAGGCTACAACCTCACACTATAGCACATAACATGAGGGTTTTTAAAGGCTCCCCTAACCTTTGAATTGGGTTTTCTATAGGCACCCAAAACCACTAGACTCATTAAGATGTACAATGTGAAAATGGATGAAATAACATCACAGAGATGTACAAGGTTCCATAAACCATAACCATCTACTACAAAAGATAGATCATTAAATTCCACCATAACCAAGCAAAAAAAAAACAACAGCTCAAAGACATGAACAAGTTGAGCTTCGGCTGCTCAAAAATATTGGGGTTTTGGAAATAAAATGGTTCCCAAAACCATAAAAAGGTCCCAAAAAATAGATTGTAAGAAATACAACAACATAACTATGGTTTTGAGAGGACCCCCAAACCAACATAGAGAAAAAAAGGTCATACCACACCAACAAAAAGTGAAAAATCCTAGCATGCTCCTCCATAGTGATACCAACAAAGAAGAAACTACTCCAAACCCTCCACAACTCTCCTAAACCCCTCCTCTCCACCTCAATAGGAGATGTGTCCACCTCTAAAGGATTAGAAAAGAAGAGAAAAAGTAAGGAAGGGAACCACAATGGTGTTTACTCCCATACCTGAGTGAATACAATAAAGAGTTGCCTGAAAGATCTGCACATTCTCCACAACCCTTACCCCATCATCCACCTCAATAGGACAAGTGGCCAAGTCCATCAAACTTAAGAGAGAGGAAAAAGTATGAATTTAATGAGCCCCAGTCAAGTTATAAATGCACAAAGAAGCCCCAGTTTGATAGGATCAAGTTCCACCATAATAGGAACCATATAGAAATGAACCCATCTCCCCCAGCTACACTAGTCACACCAATGAACAAAAAAACCTCTCTAAGAAGCCTCTTGAGACCCCTATAAAAGAAAGGAGGAGAGAACCTTACATCTCTAATGGAAAGGCCTTAAAGAGGACTGCATACTATATACATAACTAGAGAAAGAACCCTGCTTGAAGAGGAGCCTCTTCCTCCAAAGAATGTTCCAAAGGGTCCCAAAACAAGGGCTGAAAATAAGATAGCATGGGCATGAGCATGCCACTATTGCATTGATGCAAGAGAATCTCAGGTCCTTGGCAAACCCATGTCACCAAAAACATATTTGAGTTTGTTTGTGTTTCTCAGTTCCTGCTTTGACCGAGTTGGTTCTATGTTGCTCGGTTTCCTTTGCTCACCGGTGTTGGTCGGTTATCTCTTTGGTGCTCTATGAATTTCCTTGGTGCTTGGTGATGCTTTTTTGGTGCTTGGTTTGATTTTCTTACCAACGGGTTTCTTTTGAGTTTCTCTTGAGGCCTGCTTGTGCATTGATTATGGGTCATCAATTTAATGCTAGTATCCCTCATTGGGAAGCGTCTGGTCCTAGACTTGAGTGTTCCTTCCATTGACTGTGGATCTGAAGGTTGACTTAGTTTGCTAGCCTCTTGGATAAATGTAGTTGTTTGGGTTAGAGTGAGGAGTCAGTTTTTGGGATAGAAGATAGAAGATAGAAGATTGAGATTATCTGCAAATCCTCACAATTTTGAGGACTTCTGTATTTCATTATAATATCTAGCTGTAACTGAGAAGGCCTTATAGCCTGACATGTATAAATCAATTTGAAGTAAATATATGAATGATCATGCATTCTCTCTCTCCCATTGTATTGTTGTTGCTTCTGCATGTTGTTCAGCAAGGTGGTCTAGGTTAGGGTGTGCCATTTCTTGTCCCCTCCTCCCTTCTCTTGCATCAGGTGGTATCAGACTGAGGTGAGATCTAGATCTAGGTTTTTGAATCTAGATTTGAAGGTTCCTTCTTGTGAAGCCATAGTGGAATGTTTGTGGGGTAGAAGATTGCAATCTGACATGAAGTTGCATAGGGGTTTTAAGATGGTTTGTGGGAGGCAAGATGCAGATCCAGGATTGGAAGACATGTTGAGACAAATTGTTGCTAGATTGGAAGTTATAGAAACAACATAGAGAAGAGGAAGACATCTTGAATATGTTAGTGATGCTGAAATTGAGGTAGAACAAGGTGATGTAGAACCTGCACCTATGATGGATTAGGGTGAGGAAAGATTCTTGAAGGCTTTGAAAAGTCTAAAGTCTACACCACACTTTAATCCTCTTGATTATGGTGGAAATTTGGATTCTGATGAATTGGTGGTTTGGTTCACCGAGATGGAAAAGTATTTTGAGTATGAAAATGTACCTGAAGACAAGAAAGTTAAAATTACAACAACAAAGTTGAAAATTCATGCATCCTTATGGTGTGAACATCTGCAGCTAGACAAAAAAGAGGAAAGGCAAAAACAAAATCAAGGTATGGAGTGAAATGGTGAATAAATTGAAAGGAAAGTACCTTGTGATTATCAAATTAACCTAGTTAGGCAAATGCAAAGTCTAAGGTAGAAAGATAGCTCGGTAAAGGATTATACTGACAAATTCTATAGATTAGATATCAGATCTGGGCATGATGAAGATGATGTGGAAAGAATTGCTAGATACCTGAATGGTTTTAGAGTTTCCATCCAAGAAGAAATCAGTTTGGTCAAATTGGAGAACATTGAAGAGGCTTATCAATTTGCATTGAAAGTTGAGGAGAAATTGAACAAGAAACATGAGAAAAGAAAAAGAGGTAGAGGTGGTAGATTCCCTAGAGGAAGAGGTAGATATTATGGTGAAAATATTAGATCGGAACTAGAAAAGACAAATTTGGATAAAGGCAAGACTGAGTGGAAGGGTGAAAGTTCATCTAGAGGTAGAGGTAGTAACTACCAAGGTGGTTATAACAGAGGAAGTTTTTGATGAACTTGTTACAATTGTGGAGAAGAAGGACATAAATCATTTGAGTGTACACATGCAAGTAAGAAGGCTGGTAACAATAGAAATGCTTTGGTGCAAGAAGAGTCACCGAATGAACTTGAGAAGGAAAATAACTTGATGGTAAGAAGAGAACTTTGGAATGAAGGTTAAAAGGAAGATCTAGTAAGGAAAAGTTTGTTCAAGACTAGATGTAGAGTTTCTAACAAATTTTGGAAGGCAATCATTGATAGTGGTAGCTTGGAGAATCTGACATCTGAGGAGATGGTCACAAAGTTGTAGTTGGAAATGTTGAAACATCTGAAGCCCTATCAAATTTCATGGATCAAGATGAGCATACACTCTTGGTAAGTGAACAATGTTATTTGAATTTGAAGATTGGAAAGCACTATGATAAGGTGTTATGTGATATCATGCCTATGGATTGTTGTCATATTTTATTGAGTAGACCTTGCCAATATGATACACATGCTATATATGATGGGAGATTGCATAAATATACTATTTAGGCTGATGGGAAAAGACAAATATTATTACCTTTGATGGAAGAACATGTTAGTAATGTTTTCACATCTATGAAAGTTTTCTTGATGGAAGGAAGAAAGTATGTTAAGGATTTAAAGAGAAATGATGTATGTTTTGTTGTGATTCTTAACAAATCGAGTAAGAAAATAGATGATAATGTCCCTGAGGAGATTGATAAGTTACTCACCAAGTATAGTGAAATCATATATGATAATGTACCTAATGGTTTGCCACTGAAAAGATGCATTAATCATTGCATGGATCTAATCCCTAGAGCTAGTTTACCGAACAAGGCACCTCATCAATTGACACCTACCAAGAATCAGGAATTGAACCAACAGATTCAAGAGTTGTTGGAGAAAGGTTTGAACAGAGAAAGTTTGAGTCCTTGTGCAGTACCTACGGCATTGGCACCTAAGAAGAATGGAGAATGGAAAATGTGTACTGATTCTAGAGAAAACAACAATATAATAGTGAAGTATAGGTTTCCTGTACCGAGAATGGATGATATAATGGATAGTTTGATTGGAGCAAAGTATTTTACCAAGATTGATTTGAAAAGTGGATATCATCATATTTGAATCAGAGAAGGTGATGAATAGAAGACCTCTTTCAACATAAAAGAAGGTTTTTATGAGTGGTTGGTTATACCTTCTAGTTTAACTAATGCACCGAGTACTTTTATGAGGTTGATGAATGAAGTTTTGAAGAAATTCTTGGGTAAGTTTGTGATTGTATATCTTGATGATATTTTGATATTCAGTAAGACCAGAGAAGAACATTTTTTGCATGTTAGACAAGTTTTACATAGATTGAAAGAAGAAAAGTTGCTGATAAATCTTTAAAAGAATTCATTAATGAAAGAGGAGATTGTGTATTTGGGATTTGGGATTTCAACTGATGGTTTGAAAATGGATCTTGAAAAGGTTGAAGCTATTTTGAATTGGCCTACACCTATGAGTGCTAGTGAGGTAAGATCATTTCATAGTTTGACAAGTTTTTACTGAAAGTTCATTAAAAATTTCAGTTCAATTTGTAATGCTATGATCGAGAGTATGAGAGGAGACAAAAGAGAATTCAAGTGGACACATGGAGCTGATAAAAGTTTTGAGACTCTGAAGTAGAAGGTTCCTGAATTGCCTATTTTGGCATTGCCTAATTTCAATAAGGTATTTCAAGTGGAATGTGATGCAAGAGGAAGTGCAATTGGAGCTGTGTTGAGTCAAGAAGGTAAACTTGTTACTTTCTTTAGTGAAAAGTTGCATGATGCAAAAAGGAAATATTCTATGTATGATCAATAATTATATGATATTGTTCAAGCATTGAAGAAATGGAGACATTATTTGATATCGGGTGAATTTGTGTTGTATACTGATCAGAAGGCTTTACAGTATCTGGGTAGTCAGAATAATTTGAATCAGAAACATATGAAATGGGTTGAGTATTTGAAGAGCTATACATTTGTGATAAAGCATAAGAGTGGAGTCACTAACTGAGTTGCTGATGCATTGAGTAGAAGAAGATCTTTCATGATCAAGATGAAAATTAGAATCCTAGGCTTTGATGACATGAGAGATTCTTATGAGTTTGATCCTGATTTTTCTGTGCCATGGAGAAAGTGCAGAGAACCTATTCAAGATCAACATAGTACTAAATGGGATGAATATTTTAATCTAGGAGGTATGTTGTTTGAAGGTATTCAGTTGTGTATACCAAGAGGACCTATGAGAACTAATTTGATAAAAGAAAAACACAGTGGTGGTTTGGCTGGACATTTTGTTATTGATAAGGCATTGAGTGTTCTTAAGGAGAAATACTTTTGGCCACAGTTTTATAAAGATGTTCAGAAATTTGTGAAAAGTTGTTTAGTTTGTCAAGTTGCAAAAGGAGTATGTCAAAATATTGGATTGTATACACTAATTGATGTACCTGAGAAACCTTGGATTGACATCAATATGGATTTTTTTCTTGGCTTACCAAAGATAGTAAGAGGTAATGATTCTATATTTGTGGTTGTGGATAGATTTTCTAAAATGACACATTTTATACCTTGTAGAAAGACATTAGATGCAGTGCATGTAGCAGATCTTTTCTTTAAGGAAATTGTCAGATTGCATGGATTACTAAGGAGTATTATCTCTAACCAAGACAATAAATTTGTTGGATACTTTTGGAATACTCTTTGGAGAAAGTTGGGTATCGAGTTGAAAAATAGTTCTACATTTCACCCACAAACCGATGGACAAACAAAATTTGTGAACAGAAGTTTGGGAAATCTTTAATGATGTTTAGTTGGAGACACACTAGGTAATTGGGAAATCTTTAATGATGTTTAGTTTGCATACAATAATTTAGTGAATAGAAGTATTGGAAAAACACCTTTTGAGATTGTAAATGGCATACAACTAAGAGGTATATCTGATTTGAGGGACATTGATGATGAAAGAAAGAGAAGTGCTAAAGGAGAAAAAATTGTTGTGTACATGAAGACATTGCATGGAGATGTGAAGCTTAAACTAGAAAAGAGCAATCAGAAATACAAAGACAGAGTTGATAGATTAAGAAGACATAATACTTTTTATGTTGGTGATGGAGTGATGGTTCATTTGAAGAAAGGTAGATTTTCTATTGGAACCTATGGGAAGCTGAAGATGAAGAACTTTGGACCTTGCAAGATTTTGAGAAAATTTGACAATGGAAATGCATACGAGGTTGAGTTACCTGATGACATGGATATATCACATATTTTTGACATTACTGATTTGTATGAGTTTCATGAGCCAAAAGAAGACATGACAGTACCAATGGAATATCCTAAGAATGATAATGAAGAGCTTGAGCATATTTTTTAATAGAGAATTGGTAGAAGTACAAGAGGAAAATAGGATATGGAATATCTAGTAAAGTGGAAGAACATACCAATTGAAGATAGTTAATGGATTTCACAGTCTAAGTTGGATGCAGCTTGGTTCATACATTCTAAGTGATTCATAGAATCATTTTCAAATAACCCGAGGTGTTTGATATAGGAGCATCTCATCTCCTTGTCAATCCTATGTCACCAAAAAATATATTTGATTTTTTTTGTGTTGCTTGGTTCCTGCTTTGATCGAGTTGGTTCGGTGTTGCTCAGTTTCCTTTGTTCACTGGTGTTGGTTGGTTATCTCTTTGGCACTCGATGAATTTCCTTAGCACTCAATGATGCTATTGAGGCCAACTTGTGCATTGTTTATGGGTCACAGATTTAATGTTGGTATCCATCATTAGGAAACATGTGGTCCCAGATCTGATTATTCCTTCCATTGATTATTGATCTAAAAGTTGACTCATTTCGGTAGCCTCTTGTATAAATGTAGTTGTTTAGGTTAGAGTGAGGAGTTAGTTTTGGGGATAGAAGATAGAAGATTGAGATTATCTGCAGATCCTCGCATGTTTGAGGACTTTTGTATTTCATTGTAATATATGGTTGTAACCAGGAAGGCCTTACAGTTTGGAATGTATAAATCATTTTGAAGTAAATATATGAATGATCCTGCATTCTCTCTCTCCCACTATGTTGTTGTTGCTTTCGCGTGTTGTTGAGCAAGGTGGTCCAGGTTAGGGTGTGCCATTTCTTGGCCCCTCCTCCCTTGTCTTGCATCATGCATCCACCCATTCCACCCTATATCCATCTGCATCATCATTGGTTTCTTTCTGATCTCCTATTTTAGAAGAAAACCTTTGAGCCACTGAAATCCTTGGATTTGAAATCCCACTCCTTAGTTGGTTCCCGCTCATGGATATTTTGTTGTGAAAATAGATATGAAAAATAGTATGACAATTACATAGTTATCCTAGTTAATTGTTAGCAATATTGATTTGATGTTTGTCTATCATCAGTATGATATCATGGTTTTCATTATATCCATCTTTGAGTTACATTTTCGGGTGTACTTATTTGAAATATTGGAATATATCTTTTCTATACTTGTGAATGTTTCAATTATTGTAGATGAGTAGAGTTTTGGTTAGTATTTGTTGACTAGTGTGTTGCAAATTTATTTTGAGTATCCCTTCTACCTAAACATTCTTTTAGCTCATCAAATGTTTTTTGTGTAACAATTATAATGCTTATAAGTTTTTATCTATTACTTGGTTTAAAAGTTCTATTGATCAGGTCATGGACTTGGTTGTGGTATTCTAATAGTTGAAGAATTTTCTTATATTTTGGTAAATGTGATATGAATTTTATGTATCTTAATGGTGACCTATATTTAGGTCATGTACTAACATGGCATGAATATTTCTTATGTATGACATATATCTAGGTTTTGTGGTAGTGTGTTAAATATAATTATAATATCTCTTGTATTATGGATGGCATATGTAGCTAACTTATTAGATGTATATATAAAAAAGATATATCTTTTATATCTAATGCATGTATGTGATTGAGAGACGGAGTTGATACTGATATAGTATAAGCTTATTTTGGTGTATATCTACTAGTAGTATGTAATAAGAAATAATTTGAGTGAAGTATTGTAGATGTATAGAGAAAAGGACTTACTTTATTGTGCAAAAGTTTAGTATATGCTACTTGAATATCTATATTAGATGTATTGTTGATGGTGGTTACTGTGCTATGAAATGGAATTCTTTCATGTATAAGTAGATGTAATGCATTAATTTCACATTTTTTCAGCACTAAATTTTATAATATATCTTTTGTATAGGGGTAGTTAGCTCAACCGACAATAATCAAAAGAGTAGTGAGAAAACTAGCAGTGATTGCTTGTAAAAATTACCTTAACTAGTGTTCTAGTGTTATGTTGTTGTTTGTTTAGGGTCTTTCATTATTTTCTTAGTGTAAATTATTTGAATATTTTTTGTGCTTATCGATCTAGTAAACCTTTAGAAATTATTTTTGAATAAGTAATTCGCCCCACCTCTTAGTTATTCAAATTGTTCAATAATTTGTATTAGAGCTTGATGCCTTGCAGATAGAGCTTAACCACTTGAGAGAGATATACAATGTTTGAATAGATGGAAGGAGTGCACTATTATGATTAGGATTGGAAGATCATGATGAGAAATATTGAATTCATTGAATCAAATAAGAAGGTGTTGAAATAAAACCTAAAGGAAGTGAATGAATGTATCTAAAAATTGAGGGATCAAATCTATAAATTCAAAGCAAGTTACAAGGATGTTAGTCAAGAATTGAAAGAATCTTGAAAGAAAGGTGGTAGATTAGGAAAAGAAGCTGAGTAAAAATATTTAAGAATTTATTAAAGAAGGGTGAAATTAGAAAATGGTAGGCTAGCCAAAGATCAAATGAGATCTAAGGAACACTATCAGTTAGAAAATAGAGGAATGGAAGAAAGCTGAAGAGAATCTCAAGGGCACCATCTTGAATAAGTCAGATGAAATGAAAAGCTATATCAAGAATTAAGGAAGATGAGATTTGAAGAAAATATTTACAAGAGCAGGACTATGTTGGATCAACTTTTAGCCCTGTAGAAGTGTTAAAAGGATAAGGAATGATTATATTTTACTAGTGAATGTTTAGATTGGAAGGAAAAAAACAAATTTTGACATATCTAGCAAGGTCAAGAATTTGAATACATCTACAAGAAGACCTCTAGTTAGCTAACTGAATTCTCAAAGGTACTTATCTTTTAATAGTTATTATTACATATAAATTAAATTTGGTAATAAGGTTGTTGAATGTAAGATGGGGAAGGAACATATGGTTCAATTCTTTAATTATAATAAGTTTTTGATAAAGGAAATCAATGTAGAAGTCAAATTTCTATTCTAGTTAGGAAAAGTTGAATGACTAATATCTTTCATGTGAATGACTATGTGTGTCACAATTATGGTCACAAGGCTAATTAGTGTAGATCTAGAGTTAAGTCAGTGAGAAATGTGGTCAGGTTGGTCATTCTGCTAACACATGTAGATATGGTGGTTCTTTGGTAAATACTAGAAATGGTAATAATGTTGAAGTATCAAGTGAATCTTATAAGATAGTCACAATATAGAAGAGGAAAGATGCTAGTCAAGAGAGCCCTATCACAAGAAACCCCATTAGTATCTCTTTTGATAACTGGGTCAAATTCTTCAACTTAGATGAACTATTAAAATTCTATAGGAATCACTTCCCCTACTATTAGATGATACCCATTGCAACTAGCTTGTCTCAGGTATTTTGGATGAAAAATTAATGATTTGACATATTTTATTGATTAATATGTGTATTATGATTGGCTTGCATCAATGATAATTAATTTTTAGGGGGAAAAATACAATTAGGAGGGCTCATGGCTATAATAGTAAAGTTTTGAAATTATTTGGCACTATTGCACAAAATAAAAATTGATGTTTTCTAGTAGATCTTGAGAGAGGTTGAAGAAAATACTCAAGTGCGATAATAGAGTTGTTAGCCCATTTTCCTTTCATAGTAAAAATCCTCAAAAAATGGTCTATACTTGTAGAAAATTTCATGGCTTCACCTATTTTCCTCTGGTCTCTGCAGTGTGCGTGTCTGGCCTTAAGCCCTAGGCAAAAATTTTCAAATTTCTAGCCATTGCAAGAAATAAAACCTAGTTTGCCCTGGCCAAAGTCTATTTCTCTATTACCTTTTCAGGCCACTTAAGTTCCCATTTATGCACATAGTTATTTCCCTCATAATGCTCACTAAATCATGCAATGTACTTCTTTATCCCTTTGTTACTCAGCGAACCGGTGAATATTATTGGTCGCATATTCTCCAAGTCTTCAAGCAGTTGTGTCTTTTATTTAGCGAGCCCATGAATGTTTATTCTCTTATTCACTTGATATTTGATGGCTTCATGTTAACATTCAATGATTTCCTGAATGCAGTGTTCATGTGCTCTCTTATTTCTGGCAGTTAGGCCCTTGACTTCTAGCGATCCGGCGAACACGGTGATTTCCTGTTTGCACAGTGCAGTGGTTAAGTTGTGAACCATTTGGAAACTTAATGTGGACCATTGATCTTGATCTCAATCAGTGGCTGGTGTGTGTTCACCAAGTATAACCTGGAGTCAAGAAATGATCTAGCGATTTGGAGATTGCCTTTGTTCATGCAATCTCAAGACTGAACCATGGTTAAGACAAGTATCTTGTGACTGCAAGAATGCCTTAGTCACATGTTCGCTAAATGTTTAGAGATTAAGTACTTCAAAGATGTGGACCCATTGTCAGAGAAGGTGCTAATTTGGCATCTTTTCATTGGTCAAAAGGGTAGTGAGTTGGAATTTGTCAGTAGGCCCAGGGCTTGTAAGAAATGTTCAGCGATTAAGCGATTAAAGGACGTCGCGTATTCTCAAAGTGTAACCCTAGTTAAAGAAAGCTTTAAGTGATTCAGTGAAGTGCTTTGTTCACTGAATCATTTGATTTGACCCAGGGTTAAGAAAACATTAGGCGACTTGGCATTTATCTTCAGTTGCTTAATCTCAGAATAATTTGAAGGTTACCCAAGACATTTCACGAATGGGAGATTGCTCTTAGTCGCCAGTTTGCCAAATGGTGACTAGGGTTACATGCTGTGCTTGTTTGCTAGTTCACTAAATGGATGGTGAGTTGAGTTTTGTATCTCGCGAATGGGAAAAGCCTTCAGTCGTGTGTTCTCAAAGTATTATCAATGGTTAATAGAAGACTTGGCGACTACGAGACTCACCTCAGTCGCTAATTCACTAGATAATTAGTGGGCCCTCAAATTTCTCATGTATTTGCTAGTTCGTGAAGAGTAGCCCAAGGTTAAGAAGGGACTTGATGATTTAGTGAAAGCAGTCATTCACTGAATCATTTCATCAAACTATGGTCAGGCAAAGTATTAAGCGACTTAGAATTTCTTGCAGTCATGTGTTCGCCAAATGGTTAAGGGTTAGCTGAGAACAGTGGGGCCATCTAGTGATTCATCACTAAGGTGCCAAGTTTCTATTAGCCAATGTGGAGATGATGTTGTGACATGTGGCAAAAAGGTAGGCCAGAGTCTAAAGTCTAGTAGTTCCGATAAAGAGTTTAGTGGCTCTGATAGAAATGCCTTGGTCGCTGAGTCGTAGAAAGGTTTAACCATGCTCTAAAGGATTAAGCGAATGGGTGAATGCAGTTGTCATTGAGTCTCTAAATGAAGTGGTCATAGCCTGAGAAATTTGGTGAATGAGAAAAATCTTTTAGTTGCCTGTTCGCCAAATGTAAACCAAGATTCCTGTAAAAGGTTAAGATGACATCTAGCGACTACGCGAATGAAGATTTTCTCGTATTCGCAAGATATAACCTAAGGTCAGGAAAAGATTATGAACTTCTGCAAATGCATTGTTCACGTCATCTCTAGCCAGACAAGGGTTAAGGGAGGGGACTCTGCGACTTGGAGATGGCCTTCAGTCACTAGTTCACTAAAAATACTCCAAGGGTTAATTGTTTCTTTGGTTCATCAGTTCACGGAGTTAAAGATGAGTTAGGAATTTTATCCTATGAATAGAAAATCCATTGTCGCATAGTCGCTAAGAATGAGCCCGAGGTTATCTATGAATTAAGACATAAAGCCTGTGAAATGTAAGGATCTAATGGTGCTGATTTAAAGTTAATTCAAGTTTAAATATGGACCGCCGATACACTACTGGTGCCATGAAAGTAGTCATTTCTCTGTAGATTTGAATTTTTAAATGGTTTCTAACGACGTGAAGGACTAAAATTTATTGTTTCAGTGACTGAATTTGGTGAAGTTGGTTTCTCATTGTGTCTTCAGAGTCTAGAGGCCTGAATGACTAATTTGCAGGGATTGGTACTGTGAAGGAATGGGTTTTCTTGCTCGAGGCATGTTGCAGTTGACTGATTTGATCAATTTTCATGGTAGAGTCATGATCTGTGGTATAGTACTCTAAGATTTTTCATTAATGGAGATCATTTTTAGACCTGTTCCAACTAGATTGCTTGGTTTTTCATCCTTGTAATAAATTTTGACTATTTTTAGTTGGTTTGGTGGGTGAAAACCCTACCTCAGTCATCCTTAGGTTGTTGCATCCTATTTTGGGATTCCAAGATGACTCTGGGGTATATATTGTTGTAATTTTGACTTAGTAGGGGTTCCAAAATTTGCTTGAGTTCCAAGTCTTTTAATCCCAGGTTGCTGATGGTATTATACTGAGAAAGGAGAACTTGGACCTAATTTTTGTTTTTTCCTTGGCATTTTGTTGTTTAGTAATGTATTGATCTTGCAAATCTGAATGAGAATGCACTTGGATTCCAATCTCATATCTGTGTATGTCTTCTTGTCTTGTTCTTGAGCTCATATATGTTAATTTCACAAAGTGGGTTAGCATATGGTAAACAAAGAGTATTTTGAAATTATCTATGAGTTTCTAACAAAGTTAGGATTAAAGTCTTTTAGGTCGGTTCAGTGAGTTCATAGCTAGATAGGAATTTGATGTCATGGTATGTGAGGGAGAGGGATAATAGGCAAAGCACTTATTCTAAATTCAAGGGTGTTTGAGTTGAGGTTTTCAGTTGATATATGTTGGTGAGTGACTCTATGCCCTAGTTAAGGCACTAGTCCATTCTCTAAAGGTAGTTCATCATCATCAACCACACACACAAATTAAATGATAAAATCTTTTAGTTAGTTAGTAAAGGATATAAATATATAACAATTAGTGATTCCTTTCAAGATGTGAATTAAGGGTGTACCCACCTGAGCATTAAAGCTCAAAGTATAGGAGGATCTCTTTTATCCTTATTAATTGGCCCTTTTCCTTGCAAGAGTGGTGATAGAGTTAGAGAAATTAATTTGTCAATCATAGTGTAAACCTACAAGTAGAAAGAAGAGGGGAACCAACAAAATGGCAACTCTCCTAGGGATAGTCTAGAGATAGAAACTGATATAGGACTCTTGTTTTTCCTATTGTATTCAGTTGTTTCTTTTAAGCTTAAAGGTTTCGCATTTGTGGGTGGTGACTCAAAGGGTTAGAACCAGTGTTTAAAGTGAATTCATGGACAAAAGAAGGAATAATAGGTCTTTTGTCAAGAAAAATCTAGAGGTTACTTTGGAACAGTTACCTAGATCAGGAAAGAAAAGCTAGATCAGGAGAAATGAAGAATCTACAAGTGCTCCTATGAGAGAGAAGGATAATGTTAGAAGTAGAGCACCACATGTATCTTCAAGTGAAGAAGGATCACAATATAAGAGTTCAAAATCTGATAGTGGTCACTCTGAGGATAAATTTTATGATACCTTAGAGGTAGTATTTCAAGATAAGGGTTCATTGCCTGCAAGTCAGGAGGAACAAGCCAGAGAGATGGGTTTTGAGATTGATTTAAATCTTGATGAAGATAATTTTAAAAGGCAGCCCATGGAACTAAGGCGAGTGCATTTCCCATATCATCATCATACTGATATAGAGGTTTCATCAAGCTCTGAGGATGTTATGATAGATCCAAATGATTTGAGTGCACTAAGATTGTAGTTGGCAGAACATGATGCCATATATAAGAGATTACAAGAGGAAAGGGAGGCTGAGAAAGTAAATGCACTAATAGAGAGAGACTCCCTTCTAAGAAAGATTAAGGAGATGAAGGAGAGAAACAAAATGCTTGCATCTGCTCCTAAAACTCTGCAGCATAATGTTTTTGGTGATCTTGAAGCTTTGAGGAGTGAGCAAGAACATTTGCTACAAGACCATGAATTTGATGAAGAAGGCCCTATGATTAGACAGGTTCAAAGTTACATCCCTTTGCCTAAAGATAAAAATGGGCATGAGATTACTAGGCCCACTGTTGTTATAGGAGAAAAGGGAAAGCAAAAGATTGTGGGATCCCAAACAAGAAAGCCAATAATGATACCAAAGATCCCACCACCTGTTTCAAATAAGGATACAGAGTTAGAAAGAAAAGGAAAAGAAGATGATGATCTAGCTAAAGAATTGGAAAGAGCTGAAATTGAGGCTTCCATTGCAGAAAAGAGAAGAAAGATCTAGTTCTTAAAGGCTTCATCAGCAAATATTGCTAGCCCATCTTCTACTAAGTTAGGTATGCCATCTATGATTACTACTGTTCCATCTAGTACTACTACTACTAATAATCTAATTCCTACTCCATCTACCAAACCAGTTGTTGACCCTAATAGATAGTCGAGTGTAAAATTGGGTGGGAATGTAGATAACAATGTTAATTCTAGTGGGAATACTAGCTCAAGTTTTCAAAGAAGACCTATGCAATTAGATGGCTATAGGCAAATTAGTTTTGATGGAATACCTGGTTATCCAAATGCTTTTCCAAATGATATAAAAGATAAGATACCTAAGTTTGCGGGTAACAATGCTATTAGTTGTGAAGAACACCTTAGGTTGTTTGTTGATGTACTAAATGACTATGAGGTTGAGCATGAGGATGTAGTTATGAAATTATTTGTTTAGTCCTTAATGGAAGATGCTAGAGACTGGTTCAAGAGACTTCATGATAGATGTATTGATACGTGGGATTCTTTTGAGAAGTGTTTCAAAGAACAATATGGTGATAGGCCTAATGTTAGTTTTATGTTGAATGAATTTAACACCATAAGGAAAAATTAGAATGAGTCTGCAACTAAATTTAATATGAGATTTCAAAAGGGCATGCATAATTATTTCAAGTTATGAGGTTAGATGACAATGTCTATTTAACCACATCCTTTAATGCATTTGATGGAAAAATGGGATACTTATTGAGGGACAAGGAACCAAGAACTCTTAGAGATGCTTTTAGGATTGCTGTCAATATTGAGAATAATATGAAAATATCAGGAAAATTGGGTGGGAAGAGAGATGATCCAAAGTTGTTTGGAGACAAGAGATATAAAAGGGATAATGAGAGAAATGTTGGAAACAAGAAACAAGAGGAAGATAAATTGGATAAGGTGCTAAATGCATTAAAGGATTTGAAAGAACCTACCAATAGAGTTGATAATGCTCTTGCCAATGAAAAACCTCAGTTCAAAAATAATTTTAGTAGATAGAATAGATTGCAGAATTATCCCTACAACACCCAATGGAAGGATGGCAAGCCTATTGTCCTTGCTGCAAGAAATAATAATTACAGGGTTGTCCCTGATCCTTTACAAAAGTTTTCTATAAATGTTATAGAGGATACACCATGGTGCATGGCATGCCAGTCTCCTCATTCTGCAGAGCATTGTGTGGTTGCACAATCCATGTCAGCATATCAAGATGATAACAATGAAGAGTTGGATCATGAGGAAACTCATGATGACATTGGATGCAATATGGCAACTTCATATTTAGGATATGAAGATGATTCTGATATCAATGAAGAAGTAGATGTATGCTCAAAAAGGAACAATCAGGCATTGTTCCATCAGGAGGTTTTTTCTGATAATGATGACATCGATGAAAAAACATGTAACATGATTTCTTCCTCTAAGCCAGTAAATTTGAGGAGACCTTTGAGAGAAGTGATGGATAGAATTACTACAAAAATGATTGCTCAAGTGTAGACTAGAGGCATGGTAGCAAGGGATGTAAATGGGAAAGCTATAGGAATGTTCATAAAGAATACCAACTCCGGAGAACTTAGTGAGAATAAATTAAAGAATGATCATATGGAAAGGTTCAAAGATGTAAAAGGTAAGAATTGGAAGCCTAAAGGAGTTGGAATTGAAAAAACTTCTAGTGAAATGGACAAGCCAGTTAACACAATGGCTAAAGAAGAAAAGATGAAAGACACCAATACAACTAATGTATCAGATAAGAAAAAGGACACTAAAGCAATGTAGATCGAGATTCCTCTCTCTACTCCTATTGATATGTTAGCCGTGCTGTCTCAGATAACTGTTAAGGTTCCTTTGTCAGAATTATTGAATATCCCTGAACATAAGGATAGAGCCATTGCATGGGTAGATAATGTTCATAATAATGATGTTGCATGCAATGAATCTCAAGATAAGGTTTTCGAAAGAGTAGAAGCTTAGGGAATAGAATCCCAAATTCTACCTATTTATTTGGATAGTTTTGTCAATGCCAGCCTTGACAATATAGATCCTTTCTTTTTGAGTGTCCTTGTAAATGGAATGAAGTTGAGGAATTGCATGATTGATTCAGGTGCTTCAAATACTAGCATGCCTTTCAAAATCATGGAGAAGTTAGGCCATAAAGTTGATACAGTCCAAGGCAGATGTTGTGCTATGGATCAGAGAGAAGTGTGAGTTATTGGGACTATAAATGCAATGCCTTAGAGATTGGTAGCTTATCCAGAGAAAGAATTAACAATGAGTGTTTTGGTGGTGGACATCCCTCCTCATTATGGGATGCTATTATCTAGAAGATGGAGTGTTGCCATGGGTGGAAGTTTACAATGTGATTTGTCCTATGCAACTTTCAAGATTGATGACCAGTTTATCAAGATTGAACAAGAGCCAAGAGTATGCCACATGATTGAAAGGAATATTGACAATGAGACTACATGTTTTGTGGATACTGATATTAATGCTTTCAGGGCAGAAATTCCTATGCTTGAGAGGGAACCTACATTGCCGCTGATCTCTGTTGAGGTAAATGATAAGTCTATGGAGGTTGATTTGTGGGTGATGTACTCTGATGGTGCTAGCTGCAAAGATGGTGTAGGGGCAGGTATTTTGCTTATCTCTCCTGATGGTAATACCTACAAGTTCTCTTTCACATTGAATTTCTTTTGTACCAATAATATAGTAGAATATGAAGCATTGTTGTTAGGACTGAGATTGGCACACAAGCATGGAATTAAGTGCTTAAGGGTTGTAGGAGATTCTAAATTGGTGGTATCTCAAGTCAAGTCAGTGTATGCCTCCAAGAACAAGAGGCTAAGACAATATAGAAATGATGTGTGGGATTTGATTGAATGTTTTGATGCCTTCAATATTGAGTGGAAAGATAGGAGTAACAATAAGATGGCTGATTTGTTAGCCAATATAGCAATCAATCCCAATGATATTACTTTTGCTGGTCTCTCTAAAGTTGAAATTTAGACTACACCTAGTATACCAGAGAATGTTAAGAATTGGAAAGTCTTTGAGGATGACCAGGATATTTTGAAATTTATGAGTTGTGAAGATCAGTATCATGGTCAGGAATTAGATTGTTTAGCCTTAGTTGAGACTGTAGAAGGAAAGGAAGTTGTCCTTGGTAATGAAGTTATTCAACTTAAAACTAACAACGTTCCTAGGGGGCTTGTTGTCCTAGAAACTATATTTGATAACCAGGATAGAGTTCAGAAGGATATTAAAAAGGAAGATCACATGGAAGTGGAAGAGATAAATATTGGAACACAAGAGGCACCTAAGAAAGTGTACATTGGTAGGGATTTGTCTCATAAAGTAAGGAAGTCTTTGATTGAATTATTAAGAAAATTCAGGCATGTCTTTGCATGGTCATATTATGACTTAAAGGTTTATAGAGAGGATTTGTTTCAGCATATTATTCCTTTGAAGGAAGACGCAAAACCTTTCAGGCAGAAACAAAGGCCTATTAATCCCACTTTGGCACCCAAGATGAAAGAAGAATTGATGAAGCTAAGAGATGCTGGAATTATCAAGCCTATTACGCATTCTTCTTGGGTTTCAAATTTAGTTCCTATCAGGAATAAAAATGTTGACATCATACTTTGTGTGGACTTTAGAAATTTAAATACCAGCTCATTAAAGGATAATTATTGTCTGCCCAATATGGAAGCTATGTTGTAGAGAGTGACCAGATTAGAATTGATGTCTATGATGGATGGTTTCTCTGGTTACAATCAGGTAATTATAAAAGAATCAGAACAATTTAAGACAACTTTCACTACACCTTGGGGGACATATGTTTATGTGAGAATTTCTTTTGGTCTCACAAATGTTGGTGCCACTTTTCAGAGGGCAATGGAAGTTACCTTTTTAGATTTTATTAATGATTTCCTTGTTGTTTATCAAGATGATTTGACTACCTATTCAAAGAAAGAAGAAGATCATTGTATTCATTTAGAAAAAATATTTGTGAGAGCTTTGGAATATGGCATTTCATTGAATGCAAGGAAATGTGCTTTTGGTGTCACTGAGGGTAGATTGCTTGGCATTTGGTTGGTAAGCAAGGAGTTAGGATTGATCCTGATAGGGTGGCAACCATTGATAAGATTCAAAGACCAAAGAATGTTAAAGGAATTTAGTCCTTCTTTGGTCAGGTAAATTTTCTAAGAAGATTTGTGACAAACTTTGCTGAGGTCACTAGACCTATACCTAAGATGTTGAAAAAGGGATTTGTTATCAATTGGGAAGGTGAGCCTAATGAAGATTTCAAGAATATCAAGCAAGATATTAAAGATGCACATGTGCTTAAGGCACCTAATTATAACATCCTAATGCATATCTTTTCCTTTGTGTCTTTTCATACTATTGCTGTAGTTTTGTTGCAGAAAAATAGTGAGGGTTATGAGAAACCAATTGCATTTTTTAGTAAATCTTTGCAGGCTGCTAAATTGAAATATGATATCAATGAGAAACAAGCATATGCACTTGTCAAGGCAGTGAAGGCTTTTAGATGTTATTTGATGGGAGCAACTATGATTATTTTTGTACCAAGTGCAGCATTCAAAGATATCTTCTCACAACAAGATGTGTCCGAGAGAAGATGTAGGTGGATAAATAGGATTCAAGAATTCAACATTGACATCCAAATTACCAAATTGGTCAGAGGACAAGGATTGGCAAAATTGATGGCTCAATCAAATCTTGATGCAAATCAGATAAATCAAGCTGAAATTGATTATACTTGTGATATGGATGATTGTATCCGGTATCAAGATATCATCTATTACTTAAGAAACATGAAATGTCCAGAAGACATGGATGACAATAAGAAGAGGATATTAAAATTACAAGCCATCAAGTATGTAATTGTGAAATGTAAATTGTATAGGAAAAATTTGGATTGCATTTTTTTGAAATGTGTTGATGAGAATCAAGCTAACAAGTTGTTAAAAGAAATACATGAGGGAGTTTGTGGAGGGAACTATATGGGTAAAACTACTACTCATAAAATCTTGAGAGCAAGATTTTGGTGGCCCACAATCTTCAAGGATGCAAAATAGTTGGTAAGGAGGTGTGATGCTTGTGAAAGATTCTCTGGTAAGCTTAAATTTTTAGGCAATATGCCCTTAAGGCCAGTAGAAGTACAAGCTCCTTTCCAAAAATGGGGAATAGATTTCATAGGGGAGATACCAAACATGTCCAATGGAGGACATTATCGGATACTAGTTGCCATTGATTACTTTACTAAGTGGGTAGAGGCTATCCTTACAAGAAATGCAACTAGTAAGGTGGTAGCTGATTTTCTTTTGAATAATATTATTATGAGGTTTGGTTTCCCTAAGAGGATAGTCAATGATAATGCAATGTGCTTCAGGTTTTCCGAGTACAAAGATTTCTGCAAGGGTCTAGGAATTCAGATTTCAAATACCTCACCTTATCATCCACAAGGAAATGGACAGGCAGAATCAACTAACAAGAGTTTGATTAAAATTCTCAAGATGATTCTTGAAAAGAATAAGAAGGCATGGAATTCAAAGTTACCATTAGCTATATGGGCTGATAGGGTGACTGTAAAGAAGGCAATTGGTTGCGCACCCTTTGACTTAGTATATGGAATACATGCAAGAATGCCTCAGAATAATTTATTGGAGATGTATAAGTTTGTTCAATTGTATGATGATGATATAGATGATGAAATGCAGTTGAGAATTGAGGATCTTAAAAAGGTTGGATGAAACTAGAAGAGAGTCAACTTCAAAAAATGTCAAACTGTAGTTACAAGTTAAAAACTTGTGTGATAAGAAAGCTATTGATAGGAGGTTTGAACCTGGTGATTTCGTGTTAATTTGGAATGCCAAATTGGAAGATAAAGGTAAACATGGAAAATTTGATCGACTCCGGTTAGGGCCAGGATTCATATATTGTGACAGAATTAAATGGTGAAGTTCAAGAATTGCTAGTTCATGGACAATTCTTGAAGAAATACTTCAATTGAAAATATTTTATTTCCATGAACAGTACTTAGGTCTGTATATATTGTAAATTCTGTAAAAAGTTTCTTGCCCCTATCCTATTTGGTCTTGGTCTGTATGATTTTGTCCTGGTCTTTCCCTATTGCTCAAAATTTTGTTTAGTGGGTGGTCTGCTATAACCAGTGATCCTGAATTCTTACATGGGCACAATTTACCCATCATCCCTAGATAGAGCCACTATTAGCCCATTTTCCTGTCATAATAAACATCCTCATAAAATGGTCTATACCTACAGAAAATTTCATGGCTTCACCTATTTTCCTCTGGTCTCTACAGTGTTTTCTATGTCTCTAGCCTTAAGCCCTGGGTAAAAATTTTCAAATTTCTAGCCGTTGCAAGAAATAAACCCTAGTTTTCCCTGGCTAAAGTCTATTTCTCTGTTACCTTTTTGGGCCACTTAAGTTCCCATCTATGTGCGTAGTTATTTCCCTCCTAATGCTTGCTAAACCACGCAATGTACTTCTTTACCCCTTTGTTACTCAGCGAACCAGTGAATACTATTGGTCGTGTATTCTCCAAGTCTTCAAGCAGTTGTGTCTTTTATTTAGTGAGCCCACGAATGTGTATTCTCTTATTCACTTGATATTTGATGGCTTCATGTTAACATTCAGCGATTGCCTGAATGCAATGTTCACGTGTTCTCTTATTTCTAGTAGTTAGGCCCTTGACTTCTAGTGATCCAGAAAATGCGGTGATTTCCTATTTGTGTAGTGCAGCAGTTAAGTTGTGAACCATCTGGTGACTTAATGTGGACCATTGATCTTGATCTCAATCAGTGGCTGGTGTGTGTTCGCCAAGTATAACCTGGAGTCAATAAATGATCTAGTGATTTGGAGATTGCCTTTGTTCGCGCATTCTCAAGACTGAACCATGGTTAAGACAAGTATCTCATGACTAGGAGAATGTCTTAGTTGCATGTTCACTAAATGCTTAGAGATTAAGTGCTTTAGAGATGTGGACCCATTGTCAGAGAAGGTGTTCATCTGGCGGCTTTTCATTGGTCAAAAGGGTAGTGAGTTGGAATTTGTAAGTAGGCCCAGGGCTTATAAAGGATGTTCAGTGATTAAGCGACTAAAGGCCGTCACATATTCTCAAAGTGTAACCCCAGTTAAAGAAAGCTTTAAGCGATTCAGAGAATTTCTTTGTTCACTGAATCATTTGATTTGACCCAGGGTTAAGAAAGCATTAGGTGACTTGGCATTTCTCTTCAGTCGCTTGATCTTAGAATAATTTGAAGGTTACCCAAGACATTTCGCGAATGGGAGATTACTCTTAGTCACCAGTTCACTGAATGGTGACTAGGGTTACATGTTGTGCTTGTTTTCCAGTTCTCTGAATGGATGGTGAGTTAAGTTTTGTATCTCACAAATGGCAAAAGCCTTCAGTCATGTGTTCTCAGAGTATTATCAAGGGTTAACAAAAGACTTGCCAAATTCAAGACTTGCCTTGGTCACTAATTCGCTAGATAATCAGTGGGCCCTCAAATTTCTCATGTATTCGCCAATTCACAAAGAGTAGCCCAAGGTTAAGAAGGGACTTCACGATTCAGTGAAAGCATTCATTCGCTGAATCATTTGATCAAATCATGGTCAGGCAAATTATTAAGCGACTTAGAATTTCTTGCAATCGTGTGTTCGCCAAATGGTTAAGGGTTAGCTAAGAACAGTGGGGCCATCTAGTGATTCAACACTGAGGTGCCAAGTTTCTATTGGCCAACATGGAGATGATGTTGTAATATGTGGCAAAAAGGTGGGCTAGAGTCTAAAGTCTAGCAGTTTCGATAAAGGGTTTAGCGACTCTGATAGAAATGCCTTGGTCACTGAGTCGCAAAAAGGTTTAACCATGCTCTAAAGGATTAAGCTAATGGGTGAATGCAGTGGTCGCTGAGTCTCTAAATGAAGTGGCAGTAGCCCGAGACATTCACCAAATGAGGGAAATCTTTCAGTTGCCTATTCACCAAATGTAAACCAGGATTCCTGTAAAAGGTTAAGATGACATCTAGCAATTGGGCGAATAAAGGTTTTCTCATATTTGTGAGATATAACCTTAGGTCAGGAAAAGATTATGAGCTTCCGAGAATGCATTGTTCACATGATCGCTAGCTAGAAAAGGGTTAAGGGAGGGGACTCCGCGACTTGGAGATGGCCTTTAGTCGCTGGTTCGCTGAAAATACTCCAAGAGTTTATTGTTTCTTTGGTTCATCAGTTCGTAGAGTTAAAGATGAGTTAGGAATTTTATCCCGCGAATAGAAAATCCCTTATCACATAGTCACTAAGAATAAGCCTGAGGTTATCTGTGAAGTAAGACATAAAGCCCGTGAAATGTACGGATCTAATGGTGCTGATTTAAAGTTAATTCAGGATTAAATATGGATTGATGATACACTGCTGGTGCCATGAAAGTAGCTGTTTCTCTGCAGATTTGAATTTTTAAATGGTTTGTAGTGACAGGAAGGACTAAAATTTATTGTTGCAGTGGCTGAATTTGGTGAAGTTGGTTTCTCAGTGCATCTGCAGAGTCCATAGACCTGAATGACTGATTTGCAGGGATTGGTACTGTGAAGGAATGGGTTTTCTTACTCGAGACATGTTGCAGTTGACTGATTTGATCAATTTTCATGGTAGATTCATGATCTCCGGTACAATACTCTAAGATTTTTCATTAATGGAGATCATTTTTGGATCTGTTCCGACTGGATTGCTTGGTTTTTCATCCTTGTAATAAATTTTGACTATTTTTAGTTGGTTTGGTGGGTGAAAACCCTACCTCAGTCATCCTTAGCTTGTTGCATCCTATTTTGGGATTACAAGATGATTGTGGGGTATATATTGTTGTAATTTTGACTTAGTAGGGGTTCCAAAATTTTCTTGAGTTCCAAGTCTTTTGGTCCTAGGTTGCTGATGGTATTATACTGAGAAAGGAGAACCTGGACCTAGTTTTTGTTTTTTCCATGGCATTTTGTTGTTTAGTAATGTATTGATCCTACAAATCTGAATGAGAATGCACTTGGATTCCAATCTCATATCTGTGTATGTCTTCTTGTCTTGTTCTTGAGCTCATATATGTTAATTTCACAAAGTGGGTTAGCATATGGTAAACAAAGAGTATTTTGAAATTATATATGAGTTTCTAACAAAGTTAGGATTAAAGTCTTTTAGGTAGTTTCAACGAGTTCATAGCTAGATAAGAATTTGATGTCATGGTATGTGAGGGAGAGGGATAATAGGAAAAGCACTTATTCTAAATTTTAGGGTATTTGAGTTGAGGTTTTCAGTTGATATATGTTGGTGAGTGACTATATACCCTGGTTAAGGCACTAGTCCATTCTCTGAAGGCAGTTCATCATCATCAACCACACACACAAATTAAATGATAAAATCTTTTAGTTAGTTAGTAAAGGATATAATTATATAACAGTTAGTGATTCCTTTCAAGAAGTGAATCAAGGGTGTACCCGCATTTGCATTAAAGCTCAAAGTGTAGGAGGATCTCTTTGATCCTTGTTAATTGGCCCTTTTCCTTGCAGGAGTGGTGATAGAGTCAGTGACATTAATTTGTCAATCATAGTGTAAACCCGCATGTAGAAAGAGGAGGGGAACCAATAGGAGTCTCAATTGGTTGTTTGTGATACTTTCCTCAAAGGATAAGTTAGAATAATTTGATCATAGCAGGATAAGACAACTAGAAGTAGGTTTATCATAAGAGTTGCAAAGAGTTTGGAATTTTGTGTGGATATATTGGTAGAAATCCCTTAGTTTGATGAGGAATTCATTATGTTCTTACTGAGAGGGTTTTTGGATGGAAATCTAGTGTTAGATAAGCCCTATGAGGTGACAAAATAAGTAATTAAATTTATCATGAGATTGTGTAATATTTGTGGTTTACTAGGGATGAAGACAATTTGAAACAATGACATAGAGGAGTTAACTGGTATTGACCATGATTAGCATGCACTTGTGATAAATACTCTAGAGGATCTGGTGGTGATGTATGTTTCCTATGGCATATCTTCCAAAATTTATTTTTCAAATGATGATGGTGCTACTTTGGCTATAGAAGTATATATTTCTCATAAAATGGTTAGAGAAGGTGTTCAATTTGATCTATGTAAATTGCTATTGGGTAATTTCCTTCAAAATATCAAGATGTCAGTAAAAGATGGTTATTGAGTTTGGTTTGGGTCTGTGGTTGTATGTTTGGGGTACTCTTTCTTATGTTCTCTACTAGTTAGAGAAAACATAGAATGAAATTGTGGCATTTGTATCGATGGATAGATATACATGTACCTAGGGTTTTTTGAGATTAATGTATATGCATGCAAAGTGTATTTTACTTCATTGTAGATGAATATTTTCTTGAGTATACTTCTATTTGGTGTTGTGCTAGTAAGTCATATTAAGGAGGATTCCTCCTCTAATAAAAAGGGTTTGACTATTGATATCAATGGTTCTCTTTCAAAACCTAAAAGGAGAAAAATTAGTTGTAAAGGAAAAGAGATTGTTACTATTTTAGAGGGTGAAGAAGAAGAGGCTAACAAAGAGAAGGAAAATTTAGAAAAGGAAGGAGAAGAGGAGATGGAGGAAAATGTGTCTTTTCCATCTAAATCTAATTTTGTGAATTTAGATGTAATTTATCTTATGCTAGACAATGGTGAGTTTGATAGATTTGGTGATATGTGGATTGGTTTCTCTCAAGTGAGAAAAAAAAAATGAGGATGTGGCGAGTCGTAATCTGATCAATAAAAATATTTTTTCTTTTGATATATTAGGTATGGTTCCTATTGATTTGGTAAAAGCTATTAACGGAAAGTTGTTGTATTATAGTGTAGATTCCTATGTGCTAAAAGAGTATATGGAAATTAAGGGTATTGATGCTAAACATAAAGAATTGTAATAGTGGCCACTGCATCCTTTCCATAATTGTAATGCACTATTTTGATAAATGTGAAGCTTTGAATGAGTAAACTCAAAGTACTCAGATCCTTAGAATGCATCGAGTTCACTTCGATAGGATTTTCGGCTAAACTAAGATCATGAAGCTTCTTTAGTGGACGAGACAAATAGAAAGCTATCCTCTTGATAGTAGAGCCTATTACAAACACTAATTATTGCAATCTACAAAGAATAATTTTAAAAAAATTATGGGAGCCATCTGATATATGTTCAACATATGTGTCACAACACATTTCTTTGCATAATAACAATAACAATAACAATAACAATAATAATAATAATTGTATAAATATATGATTTTATTATAAGGAAAATATATATAGAATAAGGGACACTATCCACTCAAGCTGAAATCAGGATTGAAGACTAAAGTATTAATTGACTATTTGTTTATCTACGAGTGGCCTTATATTACGGAAGACATAATTCATTAAAACAACCAATTATATTCTATAACGGCGGCAAGTAATAACTACCAACTAAAAAGATGGAGGAAAAACGCAAGTGGGGAAATAAATTAAGGGGAGGAAGATCTAGTTAAATGGGGAAGGCTTGCAGGACTTAATACATGGAAAATAATTCCAAGGGTAGCAACCAACAAGTGGTAAGAAACAATCATGAACAAGGGAAATTCTCTGTCGGCTAAAATTCATTGTAAAAATGTGTTTTTTAAACTATTGCGTGGGCAGGCTGCACTCTTAGGGCTCGCCTTTTTTGGAATAGTTGTAGCAGCTGGATTAAGATGGGTTGCTTCCTTAACTGGAAATGGGCCATGGAATTTTCTCACTGGAATTATTGAAGGATTCGTAGAAATACTCATCCTCCACATCGCCCAGCACTTTGGCCAACGCTCTTGTTTTCGCATAAATCTTATGGCATTGGAAATATGAGAGGTGAAGGACATGTGTGTCATCTCAAGGTACGGCTATCTCATGTGTGAGATGATTTATTCTGAACGAGATGTCTTTTTCCTTAGAAAAGATATAATTATTAAAGCTACATGGAAAATAAGCGAGAAGTGACCAATATCTTCCACAGACTGAGCGAAGGGATCACGAGAAGCTACGAGGATTCATTTTCTCAAGTTAGAGAAGATACCCGTAAACATTAGCTAAGAAAACTTAAGGTCATGCTCGCTGAATTTACAGACAACCATTGTTCAAAGCCATGGATAACTATTTTTGTTATTGCAACATGTATTTTTTTTCTCTTCACTACTGTCAAAACCTTTTTATCAATGTACGAAGGAGGACGACATGAAAGCTAGAGTATTCACAGGACTAAGATTTTAGTTTTACGGTATATCATCACACTTCCAAGTTTTTTTCTTTGTGTAATTATAGAAAATAAATGGTTGTTCTAATTACTTTGTTTACCCCTATGTGTGTTTCAATTTAGCTTATTGGAATAATAATTTCCTTTATCTTTCAAATTCTATTGAAGGTGTTTTCAAACCATTGGATAGCATTTTTTATTTTGTTTTGGAAAATGGTTGAAATCCTTTGAGCCTTGTAAAATTATTTCTTGAAATGATTAGATATGTGGCTAATAGTTTTCCTATGTCTATCTATATTTAATGGATTAAAAGACTTCTGTTTTGTTTGCCAAAACTTTGTCCACCATTAGTTCCATTAAACAACTGATATAAATCATTTAAAGTCAATAGAAATACAAGCAGCTTCAGTAGTGGTTCATTCAGTGAAGTGATTGTGTTGTTTCAATAGTTTATAGAGCAAAAAATGGAACTTAATATAGAACATTAATTCAGAATTTAAAACTTTAAGAAAGCCAAATTATTTATCATATTGTCTTGAATAGTCATGAAAAAAGATGTTTTTATAACATAAGTCTAATATAAAAAAATTACTTTCATTATGTGATAAGAACAATATTGGTTTATATTTAGGGTTAAGTATAAACTCTTTCACCTTGGCAAATTCATTTAATTTTATTTTTAGAAAGTCACCATATACTTACTGTATTAAAGCTAAATTCAGACCTGGGCTTAAGTTATTATTATGAAATTTTCTAATGTATCATAACTTAACAAAACCATTCCAAGTCTACTATAGAGAACCACTAATAGTATAAACAAGTTACTATAGATTCTTTCATTTGTAGATGAATGGATGAGAGAGAGGGGTCTCTTTTCTTTTGGTATGGACAAATTTATAAAAGCTTTTTCACAAGATCTCTCCCTTCTTAAGTGTTATGGCCTTGGATTTGAAATAGTGCTTTATATTTAATGATTCAATGTAACACAACTTAGTGTTGTTAGTTATGGGATGTCTTATTTAATTAGAGTGCTAGTGAATATGCATGTGAGTATCTAAAATCTCTTAAAAAATCAAATGACTAAGTTACATTATTTCATGTATGTGTGTAGTGGATTGAGGTTGTGTGCTAAATGATATGAGTATTCATATTCTGAAAAAAGTGAGTGATTTTAAATAACATTTTTTTTAATTTGCATAACCGTCATATAAATCCACTTATTTGATTAGATACGATCCTTTATATTCTCGCACAAATTTTTTTTCTCATGTACACATGAATCCTTTCTAATGTATACAATAAAGGATAATATTTGGTATCTTTGAGTTACAAAAGGAAGTGTTTCCTTGTTAATATTGAGAACTGGATTAATCATATGTTTGTATGAGTAAGAAAATGAGATTTGGAATCATTGTGAATCTATGATATGCTAATTCCAAGAGAAAAAGAGATTAAAAAGAAGACATATGATTTTCTTTTCTTGAATTTTGGAATTTTCATGATGTTTTGATGGAATGCATTGAGGACATTGAACTCCATGAAGATATATGCTAAAATAGTATTGTAACTTTTTGATCTTTCTACTAGTATGATTTTCCATGTTGTTAGCATGTGCAAAAAATTTCATGGCTCCTAGTCTTTTCCCCTACTCTCTACAATGATTTTTCTGCTCCCTGGTTAAACCTTAGGCAAAATGTTCAGAATCTAGCCGTTAGGTTTCAAAATTCAAATGTGCCCTAGCTTTATTCTTTTCGCGCATTACCTTTTTCGTGAGTCACTTAAACGCCTTTTCTACATGTGCCTTTTAAGCTTCCATGTCACCCCGATTCGCAGTTAGTCTTTCTCTCCGGCGGGTCCCTTTATTTTTTCTAAGTCCGCAATCACGCCCTATGATTTTAATATTTTTCCTAAGGTTCTCAGCTTTATCTTCCTGGGCCCAGTGTCAGAGGGGTGACAGATGGCATGCTCTTATTGGCTATCACATGGCCGCATGTCAGACTTTTCTGACATGCGATCATGCGACTGCTTGCCATCTATCCGCGTGGGTCTCAGCTCTTCGCAGTTGGTGGTTGCTATTTCGTGGTCCTGGAGGTGGTGATGTGGCAGCTTTGAGTTGGTTGTCGCATGATCGCATAGCCTAGTTTTTGGCTATGCGATCATGTGACCAGGTGACATGTGTCTATGGTGTTGAGGTGGATTTTCTTGGTGGGACCGCAACTTAATGGCAGGTAGCAGCAGTCATTTTCTAGTGGTTAGTCGCATGTTCGCATAGCCTTTTGCAAGGCTATACGATCATGCGACTAATATTTTTTGTTAGCTCCATGCGGTGGTGGTTGTGGTGATGGTTGCGCTGGCAGTTATGTTTGCGGGTTCTCGCATGTTCACATAGCCTGTTGGCAGATGGTGTCGTGGTGATCTCCGGTTGGTCCGAGCTGGCGGGATGATAAAGTTTGAACATGGGTCATCGTTCTCTACAGGCGCCAGGGATTTAGCCGCTATGGTTTAAATTTAAAATTTTTTGAGAACTTCCAGTGACCAGAAAGTACCAAATTTATGGAATTCATTGTAGAAATGACCCTGTTCGGTGAGAAGTGATTGGTTTTCTATTTGCAGTGTGGTCCAGGGTGTGGTTGGATTGTTTGCAGAGCTTGCAGCGTTTTAGTTGTGTGCTCAAGGTGTGTTGCATGGTGTCCTTTTGAGCCTGGTTTTGTGATCCCCTGTACTTGCAAAGAAGAATTTCATGATTGTGGATCAGTTCAGGATTTCCTCTTTCTTGATTGATGTGTTTCCCGCCCCTATAATAACTATTTAGACCATTTCCAGCAGGTTGGGTGGTTGAAACCCTAACCCTAGTCATCCATAGCTTGTTGCAGATTTTCAAGATGGCTAGGGGGTATATGTTAGTGAATTTTGGAGTTTGCAAGGGTTCCAAAATCTTGTTGCTTTTGGTCCCTAGTTTTTTACTGTAATATACTGATATAAGTCTGATTTTGTGACTTTTCTAATCTTGGTATCATTCTGATTGTATGTTGATCCTGATTGTGTTAATGAAAACATCATTGAATCCCAATCTTGTATCTTGTGTATGTCTTCTTGCTTGTCTCTAAGCTCATATATGTTAATATCATAAAGTGTGTTAATGTATGGTAAACAAAGAGTATTTTGAATTTATCTTTGAGTTCCTAACAAAGTTAGGATTAAAGTCTTCTAGGTGAATTCAGTGAGTTTGCAGTTAGGTGTAGAATTTGATGTCCTTGTGCTTGAGGGAAAGGGGTAATAGGAAAAGCACTTACCTCGGATTCCATTGTGTTTGATTTGAGGTATTCAGTTGAGATATACAGTTAGGTGACTCTGAGCCCTGGGATAAGACACTTGTTCTTCCTCTTGAGGTATGCATGGTTAACAACTACAAACACAAACATTATTTGATAAATCTTTAACAATCTTATATGAGATATAGTGGAATATTGTTTTAGACTCCTTTAGAGAAGTGAGTCAAGGGTACACCCGCCTGAGCACTGAAGCTCAAAGTGTAGAAGGATCTTTTGATCCTTGTCAGTTGGCCCTCTTCCTTGTGGACTTTGGAGTGGTGATAGAGTCAGAGTTTTATTTAAATTATCCATCAAAGTGTAAATCTGCAAGTTGAAGATCAAAGGGAATAATCCACAACCAACACATGTATGAGATGGAATGACAGTTCTATTATATCAAATGGTAAGGAAAGAATAAGTTGTTGCTTCATTTCACTTATTTGGTTTATTTATTTTGGGATGTCCATGAATTTTATATTAGTAGATAGATGTATTGGCACACAATTCCATTATTCCTACAAGTTTTACTTGATTGGATTCCCTCTAGCTGGGCTGGGTATCTTTCATGTCAGGAAAGATTCAGGGGAAGAATAATTATTTTTTAGTAGGGTGGAAATGCACTCCCATGATATTATCACCCTTGATTATTTGTGTGAACATGTGATCGTAACTTCTTTCAGGAAGAACTTTCTTTATAGAGATTATGTTTTTGATAGATAAAGCAGCAAGAGGGTGTTGGCCCAAAGAACAAAGGACTAGTAGCACATTAATAGCACATTAATGTAACCAGCCAAAATAGATATAATAGTTTTAATAGTATAGTCACCAAATCTAAATCAGCCCCTATCAAAAACATAAACCACCATGCTAAGCATATGAATTAAAAAAGAGTATCTAAGAGGAGCGGTAGCAAGTAAAGTATCAGTTAAAAGACACACAGGGCTAAACAGAAAGCTATAAAAACTAACAATAACCCCATTCACAAAACAAGGAATCCTAGGGCCAAGCCCATTCAAAATTAACTAGAACATAGGAAACAAAACTAATTTTTCCACCCAACTGCTTAGACAACAGGGCAATCACCCATTCTTCCTGCAGGAATAGAAAAAGGTCCTTGTTGTCCTCGTTTGCTTCCAGAGTACCACCTGCCAGCTTTTCCTGCACATGACAAAGAGTTGTAGCCAAAGCGTGCATAACCTTCAGGCCAAATTTGTCAGGAAGCCTGCATTGGTTCATCAATTCCTGTAAATTTTCCTTGACCTCCGCAATCTCTTTGTACAAGTTCTCAAACCTCCTTTTAAGAGAACCTTTGAGCTTGTTTTTATCCTCTGGGGCTTCGGTATTGTAAACAGGGGTAGGGGGCTTATCCTGGGGATCATGAGTAGGGCTTAGGGGCAAGGTATGAATGATGGGGGTTTCCATGAGCAAGGCTTATACAGATTATGTTGCTATGTACTCTTCTAGGTGGTTTTGGTAATTTTGTTGTTTACATTATCATTAATATGGAAGTTCATATTTAATCTAATCTTAATCTTACATTGCTTTGATTTGACAGTTAGTTGATATCTCTTTGAGATGTTATTTAGACAAGTTGGTCGACATTCCACTTTTCTTGCACATATAGGTATTCCCTATCTTTTTGACAATTTTGGTTGTAGTTGTACTTCTTTTACTTTTATATTATCAGGACTCTTTTTGTATTTAGTCAACTTGAGAATTTGACCTTTGACTTGTTGACTCACTCCTCAATCTTTACTTTTTTCTCATATGTCATTACATATGGTATAAGAGCTCTAGGTGTTGGCATTAAGCATGATTGTCATTAGTGACAACACTTATTCTAAACAGTGCATATCGAGTAGAACAGTACATACCCCAGAAGAACAAAGCTTACCAAGTAGAGCAGAGCTTACCAAGCAGAACAGAGCTTACCGAGCAGAACAATGCATACCAAGCTCACAAAGTTTCACAGTGTTTACCAAGTGCTGCACGGTTAAATGGGAAATTTAGTTTCTAATGAGTAACACTTTATCTACCAAGTCTCCAGTATTTACTGAGTTTGAAACTATGACCAAGTGGTTAGTATGGACCGAGCTTCCACTTCTACCGAGTGCATGATGATGCCGAGTAATGCAGTGGATGCCGAGTATCAGAAAGTCACCGAGTTAGTTTACAGTAACTATGTAACTATATTTGGGCTGACTCAGTAATATTTGTGTTTACTTTTTTAAGAGCTGACTTTGTAATTGTTTTGGAATTGACTTAGATTGATATATAAACAATGTTTTATGTCATATCCAAAAAGGAAGATATAGAGAAGTATAAAAAAGGGAGAAAGGCAGAGATAAGCGAATTACAGAGGGCTACAGCAGTATAAGAAGCAACAAAGATCTATCCATCACAGAAGGTGATCAGTACATCAGAGAATCTCAATCAGCAAGTACAGTTGCAAGTAAGAGATCTACTGTTTCATCCTAATAGGTGAATCAGCTTGAAATCCTTTAACCGGGTAGACTTAACAGTCTTTGTAAAAATCTCTTAATTGAGTGCATACTTCATTGTATGTTTGTAAAACCTCTAACAAGGTGGACCTAGCAGTCATTATTGCTCCTAACAGGGTAGATCATCAGAAGTGATCATTGTAAGCCTTAACTGGAAAACTTTATACTGCAGTATTGAAGTTTTGTGGGTATCATCCCTACCCCAGTTTTACTTTCTACTTGGAAGGTTTTTGGGTAACCAAATCTTTGTGTTCTAAGTGTTATGAATGTTTTATTCTTTCTGTTACTCATGCATGCAATCAGATTATCAATCTAATGTTATTAAGATCTAAATCTGTTAAAAGTTTTGAAGTTACTGATTCACCCCTCCCCTCTCAGTAACCTAGATAGTCTTGAATATTTCCAACAATTGGTATCAGAGCTCAGTGGATCTTAGAATAAAGTTTGACAGCTTGAGAAAAGATTTAGGAGAATGGAGATATTTAGACTGAACAAAGTAATTGAGAATGAAAAGCTAGATCTGGAAATGGCCATAACTCAACTCAAAGAAGCAAGAGAGGATCTTTCCCTTTCCCTAAAAAGAAGGAAGGAACTTGCAAATCAGATCAATGACCACCAGTATGTTGAAGAAAAGATTGAAGACTTTTTCCCTTCAAGCAGCTCAGATGAAGCAAACAATGCAATCAAAGAACTTCTAGAAAAGAGTGGATCTCTGCAAGAAGAAGTGAGAAAATTGAAAAGAGAACAGGAAATTCAGTCAACAAGATTTTGTGAAGTCTTGGAACAAAGAAACAAGATGAAAGATGAAATAGATGGAAAGAACAATGAAATCCAGAATAAAACTCTTCAGCTAGAAAATCTTATTGATCAAATCTCCAATGCAAATGAAGAAATCTTGACTCTAAGATCAGAAAATGAAAATATGAGAGAAGAGCTGAGATCTGAAAAGCAAATCAATTTAAGAGTGATGAGTGAGCTAGATGCTGAAAGGCAAATCAATGAGAGAATGTTGAAATCTCAAGAAGATATGAATCAGGTGTATGAATGAAACCTTCATAGGCAAAAAGGAAAAGTAGGACTTGGATACAAAGAGGAAGGTGAATCCTCCAAACAAGGTACTCAAAAGAATCAGAAACCTACCTATAATCACTGTGGCAAAATTGGTCATACTTCAAACAAATGTTGGAGCAATGGAAAATGCTACAATTGCAATCATCTTGGTCATAAAGCAAATGAATGGAAGGAGAAACCAAGATTTAAAGGCATATGTCACAAATGTAGCAAACAAGGTCATAAGGCATCAGAATGTAGAACTAAAACACCCAATCTAGGAGAACAAATTATTAAAGCAATGTTTGGTTGGGATTACAACACTTGGTGTAGATGTCATTACTGTGGAGAATATGGACACATTGGCATGAATTGTGTAAGGAACCACTTGAGAAAAAGGGATTCTACCATAAGATGTTATAATTGCACTAAGCTTGGTCACATAGCTTAAAAATGCATGAATTTAGGCAAAATTGAAGATGAAAAGAAAGCAAAAGAAAATAACATTAGGAAGCAGATGAGACAGAAGTGGATTCCTTAACCTACCGAGCAAACCAATCCTGAAGTCACTAATGAAGGGAGTGGCTCTATGAGCTCCAACTAGTCTCCAAGAAAGCACTGGAACTGTATCTTCATAGACATATTCCAAAACAATTCCTGAACTGAAAGGAAGATAGAGCCAAATCAGTATGCAAGATATAGCAGGATCACAAGAAGGTCGGTATCAGTTACCACCGAGCAAGGTCGGGAGTAACCTAACTTCATTTGGTTACTGAGTAAGGTCAGAGAAGTATGAATTCATATGATCATCGAGTTGCAGAGTCTTCAGCGAGCAATTAATTCATAGTGGATGACAGCCTGTCTAATTCAATACCCTAATTCATACTGAGCATTAATGACAAAGTTTTAACAAAAGGAGTGAAATCAAGTTCACTATTCACCATGAACAAAAGTCTCCTAGTGCAATCAAGCATTTCGAAGAATATTTCGGCAAGATATTCTCTTTCCTCAAAGAATTTACTGTGTTCACCGAGCTACCATGGCATCATCCAGTGCTAAAGTGAAGAAAGGTTCGTAAATGTTGGTTCATGGAGAATGGAAAGCACTAGATCTCAAAATCATGCCCGCAGTTGCCGGACCCTAGACCTGAGTGGAGCTCAATCTTGGATCCCTCCTAATGTACTCCTTATTAATGATATTCACAGTCATTTTAAGTGTACAATTCAAGAGCTTGGAACCCTAGAGATAGATACTATTCGTGAGGAACTATGTGTCGATGGTGTTCTCAAACCGGAGCATCAACATTTGGAAGATAAGGGTTTAGTTCACATCACACACTTGCCTCGGAGCTTTCAGATAAAATGGGTCAGATATATCCTCAGCCAAGTACATGAAGGTAAAATATGGCTTGAGCAACCAGTAGAGATTATGAAGAAGATGATTCACTGAATCACTGGTCTTCCCATGCTCGACAAGCCAAAATCTACAAAAACCCTAGGTCGGACGGAACTGGAAGAGAAAACCTAGCCGAGTGGGATGGTAGAGGTATGAAGATAAGAAGAATTACTGATATAGAATTGATGTTTGGTATACATATCGTAGCTCACAAGATATACAATTCAAGTCGGTAGAATAGTGTTCCGTGTGAAGCAGTTGACCTAGCGTATAAAATTGTAAAGAATAATTTGTCATTTGACCTAGTAGATCTTTTGTTGAAACAGTTCAACAAGAACATGGAGAGCATCCAAACCTCAAAGAACAATCCATGTAAATTTGGCTCACTATTGGTTTGTTTATTTTTCTATGCTCAAAAGTTTTTCCCATCAAAAGGCACGGTAGTATGGAGAAAAGATGTGCTAGTTCTTTATCAGATGAATGAATACATTTCAGAAATGGGTGACAATTTTGAAAGCATAATGGATAACTATTTTGAATCATTTAAAGAGAAAATGAACAATAGATTCTGGATTCCACAGAAATTGGTGGAAGATTACAAAGATGATACTTGTTTCATGGTGGACTATGATAATCTATATATACAGGCAAAAAAACCAAGGATTGTACATGTGAAACCTCTTCCCTATGAGGTAAATATTGATGAAACCAAGAATATTATTGAAGCCCTAATTAATCAACCTGTTAATCCAAAGGCATCATATTTTGGGACATATGAAGAAGCTAAGGAGAGAATTGAGCTTAGTATAAAGCTTCCACGGGCGGTTAACAAAGGAAGAAAGAGGATGGCCAAAATACAAGCTAGCACACCTCTAATGTCAACTGAGGAAAAAGGAGAGGACTTTGAAGAAGATACCGAGGTAGACAAGCAAAGTGATGAGAAGATAATATTGTTTGGATAGCTACAGAAGTCATTGCCTCACTTCCTCACTCTCCAGCAAAAGTTGCTACACCTAGCACAAAGATAACTTCAAGTATGATTGTGACAACTTCCACAGATGCATCAAATGTCAAATCATCACTAGCATAACTCAATGTATCATCAACAGAAATGACTACCACCTCTTTTACCGAGTTGCAGTCTCCTGTATCTACTTTAGTACTAGTTCCATATCAAGTTTCCAGCAGTAAGTACCTCAGTCTTGGATACTTCAGTAAGTATTTCAATTTTTTATTCTACAATTGTGAATACTTTAGTTTTGAGCCCTTCAAGTATTCCTGTCAGTAGTTTATCATTTTTCATAGCTAGTCCTACAATGTCTACAATAACATCTACAAAGGCATTAAGTGCAATAACAGTTGATCCTAAGGCTCAACCGAGTACAAGATTTTTGACTAAGAATGTAGAAGAGGATATAGACTTAGATGAGGAGATAGAGATTCCAAAATTAGACTTTGCAAATCTTTCAGCAGACCAAATGCAAAACATTGGTGAACTCCTCCAAAAGAAAGCAAAGCAGAAGAAACTAAAAGAAGAAAGGGACAAGGAATATAAAATTATTGAAGATGCAAAGGATATTTTGTCAGAAGCATTAGGTATTAAAGTTGATTCCTATCAACATATTTTGTTACAATTTACTGAGGTAGTAAACAAGTTCCATGAGGATTCCTCTGCGTCAGAAAAGATTCTTGAGAAAGCTGAGAAGAAGTTTGACAATAAAGTACTTGAGCATGTTGCTCAACATATAGCTATTAATCAGGCAGAATTATCTTTAGTTTTGACAGATATTGAGTCCTCCTATTCCAATGTTACCTCACTTGTTGCTAAGCTATGTAATGTTGCCGAGTTCACTAAGGAAGTCAAGGATAAATTGAATAAGATTGAGGAGGATCTGAAGGACAGTGTACAGAAGTTGCAACTTGAACCTAGTTCAAGCTCTGCACATCATATGAAAATCACATTCCTATCAAAGAGGCAGTCAGAATTATTAAAAGAAGATACAAAGATCCGGTCAACACTGTTAGATATTTAGAACATGATTCTTCCCATGATGGACATAATGCAAAAGCACATTGTTCACTCAAAAGCATTACTCCATGACAATCAATTTTCCATTGTAGATCACATGATTGAACTCTCTGCAGAAGTCCAAATTGCACTCCAAACATGCAAGATTCTACAAGAGAATTGGGACAGAACTCTGGCACTAATCATAAAGGTACATTCTGATTTTCTTTCACATTTTGGATTCTCCCTGTAAAATACTTGTATATACACCTTTGGCATTATTGTCAAAAAGGGGGAGAAAATGTATAGGAGAAAGTGTATAAGATTAACGTGTGTAATACGAAAGGGGGAGAAAGTAATCTATATAAGGGAGTCATGAAATGTATAAATAATAGTTTGACAAAGATAAATTTTGAAAAAAAAAAAAAAAGATTCAGCATGATTCTTGTATATAAGTTTTGGCAATAAGTGTTTTTGTCACTAATGCCAAAGGGGAGATTGCTGGCATTAAGCATGATTGTCATTAGTGACAACACTTATTCTGAATAGTGCATACCAAGTAGAACAGTACATACCGAGTAGAATGGAGCTTACCAAGTATAGCAAAGCTTACCGAGTAGAATAGAGCTACCGAGCAGAATAGTGCATATCGAGCTCGCAAAGTTTCACAGTGTTTACCGAGTGTTGCATGGTTAAATAGGAAATTTAGTTTCTACCAAGTAACACTTTATCTACCGAGTCTCCAGTATTTACCGAGTTTGAAACTATGACTGAGTGGTTAGTATGGACCGAGCTTCCACTTCTACCGAGTGCATGATGATGCCGAGTAACGCAGTGGACACCGAGTATCAGAAAGTCACCGAGTTAGTTTGCAGTAACCGTGTAACTATATTTGGACCGACTCAGTAATATTTGTGTTTACTTGTTTAAGAGCCAACTTTGTAATTGTTTTGGAATTGACTTAGATTGATATATAAACAATGTTTTATGTCATATCCAAAAAGGAAGATATAGAGAAGTATAAAAAAGAGAGAAAGGTAGAGATAAGGGAATTATAGAGGGCTACAACAGTATAAGAAGTAGCAAAGATCTATCCATCACAGAAGGTGATCAGTACATCAGAGAATCTCAATCAGCAAGTATAGTTGCAAGTAAGAGATCTACTATTTCATCCTAATAGGTGAATCAGCTTGAAATCCTTTAACTGGGTAGACTTAATAGTCTTTGTAAAAATCTCTTAACCGAGTGCATACTTCATTTAACATCTAACAAGGTGGACCTAGCAGTCCTTATTGCTCCTAACAGGGTAGATCATCAGAAGTAATCATTGTAAGCCTTAACCGGCAACTTTATACTGCAGTATTGAAGTTTTGTGGGTATCTTCCCCACCCCAGTTTTACTTTCTACTTGGAAGGTTTCTGGGTCACCAAATCTCTATGTTCTAAGTGTTATGAATGTTTTATTCTTTTTGTTACTCATGCATGCAGTCAGATTATCAATCTAATATTATTAAGATCTGAATCTGTTAAAAGTTTTGAAGTTACTAATTCACCCCTCCCTTCTCAGTAACCTAGATAGTCTTGAATATTTCCAACACTAGGTTCCACTCTAGGGCCTTGAATTCACTATGCTTAGTTGCAACCCTTAGTCACACAAACTATGAGTTGACTAATGCTTAGTTTATAAATGTAAGTGTAGAACCTAAGTTGGATAGTGTGTCTTCTAATTATACTTACTCCTTATTGGAAATGAAAAAATGTTCCTAACTTTTTGTTATAAAAGTGGGAAATAGACACTTATGCGACAATTCCTTTTATGTGTATGAAATTTATTGAATCTCTATGTTTTCTTTTTTAAATTATGAAAGATTGAAACTTTTCCATGAGCTTGACAATTTGTCTGTACCTCTACTAGGTGTCATTTCTTTTGTCATAGATTTGGTAAGGATAGATATGTGTGAAACTATGATGTACATTGTGTAGTTAAATAATGATGGTTATGCAATAAAGGTATGAGTTCTTTAAAAAATTTGGGACTTGCCTAGTGATAAAAGATGGAAATATGTACTTTTTCATGGATTATGAAAGAATTTAAATATTAGATCGTAATCAAATTCCTGGGGAAGAAGAATTCAACATGTTTTATATGAAATAAAATTTGTAGAAATTTTTTAAAAATATATTTATATGTCTTACCTTGCATTGCATGAATTCTTTTTAGAAAAAGAGAGAGAATTAAAACTTATATATTGTATTAACCAATTGAATGTGTTACTACAATCTGATGCAATCTTTGAGATTTATTTTCTAGAAGTATTGTCATGTTCTTTAGTGTACCTTGGATGCAAGGTGGCGTGTAGCTTATGCTCCCTTCTAGTAGCTATTGTTAGTCACTCTATAAATATGATTTGGTTTTCAATTCATGGTTTATTTGAATTTGATGAACTTTTAAAGTCGTGAACCTAAGTAGCTTAAAATTTTAAGTTCTCTTGTGATAATCTAGAAACCAAATTTTGAGTTTTTCAATCAATTGGGATTTTGTTCACACTTACTTCTATTGATTTTTCTTATGACCTTTGAAGTTTTGAATTCAAGTATGATGTTTTGAAAGGACCCAAAACCTTTTACATCTAGATTACAAGATAGGCATTAAAGTTCCAACAAAAACCATGCAACAACACCAAAAAAAAACACAAACAAGTCCTTAAACAAAAAGATAGAGAAATAAACAAATGACAATAGGACAACAACCTATTGGCTAAATACATTTCATAAGATCTGCCGCCTGTTCAGCCAACATCTTCATGTTAGCAGAGGTCAGCCAACATCTTCATGTTAGCAGAGGATTGCTTTGAGTTCCTCAATGTCATTGTTCTTTTTATCATCCTACTTCTTGAACCTTGATCTAGTTCTCTTGCTGGGACCATGATCCACCTTGACCTCGGTGATCACCTGCTCCCTTTTCCCTTGGTCCATGTTGTCCACTAGAGTCTTAACATGTTCTACTGACACCTTAAGAATAGTAAAGCTTGCTTTGCAATATTACCAACCATTTTCTCTAGCTTATCGACTCTGTTTTCCATAATATCAATTCTTTTTTTCATGAACTCTCCATTTTCAATTTTCTCTTCCATAGAAATGATTTTTTCATTGAAGGAAGAGAGCCCCTCAGCCCTACCGATTGTCTCCTTTTAGATCATCAATGCATTGACCCATGGTTTTTCTCCCCTAGATTCATCCTTTCGAGAATTCAAGTATGATGTTTGCAATGGCTAGAATAAGTGTTTTGTATTGCGAGTCCTATAATGTGAAGAGGTGTT